>OZ002728.1:48254752-48429755 GCA_963924305.1 Polygonum maritimum | reverse complement strand
ACAAAGAACCTAGTGGGGATGCTCCAACAAAGCCTTCGAGCTCATTTGTGACTTGTAGACTTTAAAATTTCTATAAACAGCCATGGTTAATGCTGATCTAACTAAATTTGATGGTTATTTATTCGACTTTGTATTGAGGAATTTAAAGCTGATCCTAGTTTTGTTGCACCATTGACTCGATCATAAAGTTTACACTTCTGATATATATAGTGTTGTATAGTTGCAATACGGAGTATTATTAATGGCAACTAGTTGTACCCGTCGTCAGTGGCGGACCCAGAAATATTTGTCAGAGGGGGCATAATAGCAATTAGTAAGACTGAGATAAAAATATTGATATTTATTACTATTAATAGTAAAAAACTTTAAAATATATATAATAAAAGAATAATTTCAATAATAATTATATACAACCACTCTTCTTCCAACGTAAGTAATCAATTTTTTTATGTACATATAGCTCATTCATACACAAAAAAAAAAATTATATAATATAAAGAGAGAATGATGGAAAAAAATACTGGTAAAAGTTTGAACTCCGGGGATATAAACAACAAACTATCCATAATCAATTGGGAAAACTTTATTCTATAATGCTTCTGTTTTACAATAGTTTTCCATAGAGACATTTGTACTTATATTAAGAAAAATTTCTCATAACTACTCATATCAATGTAGAGTTAATTACTAATTAATGTAAGGAAGCACACACAACGGGCATGGATTATTATAAAGTTAATAATGAAAAAAAATGATAAACAATGTGAAAATAAACAAGTATTGTAAAATAAAATTATACTTTCTCCGTCCCATTTTGTTTGTCCCATCTCTGTTTGCATCGTCCTAAAATGTTTGTTCTCTCTCCTTTTAAATCAACAATTTCTTATAATATTACCCTCTTTTAATCCACTTTTTTTTTCTATTTTAGACAATATGTACTTTAGGACAAACAAAATGAGACGAAGAAAGTATGATACGGAGTAGATATTCTATATAATTATAATAAAAATTTAAAATCCCAGCGGGGGCAAGTGCCCCCTCTGGGCACATGGTACGTCCGCCACTACCCGTCGTGTCATGCACGACAATGACTCTCACTTCACATTTTAAAATTATTTTTATTATAAATAGGATATTAATAACTAAAAAACATATAATAAAATGAATTTTTAGCCTATGAAAATGTTATTTTTTTCTAAACGAGAAAAAATTATTTTTTCATATTTAGAATATCGCACATATGATGAGATTATAAAAATATAGAACATATTTTAATTATAGAACAATTCAGTGAATAAAATTTACTTACTTTTTCATAGAGATTTAGAATATAAAACTTTTGTCTCTAATGGTTAATATATATCATTGTCGCTATTATCACAATTTTGAGACATTATAAGTCAATATAATATAAAGTGAGATGTTATAATTGATTATTTTTGTCTTGATATTATTTTTTTGTTTTAATACTATAATTTATTAGTATGAGATATAATTACTATGAATTGTTATTTTATTAACAATATTTAAAATGAGTCCAACATGATTCTAATGACTGTATATAGTGAAATGTATTAATCAACAACTATTTTATTATGAAAGATATAAGCTAAGTTATTATGAAATTGATAATATATAAGTTACGTAAAAGATAGTTAATATAAATTTATTTAATATTAAAGATAAGAATAATAATTTATTTATAAAAAAAGGGCTTCTATTTAATTTTATTTTTAAATTCAAAAATTTAAATTACTTCTTACATAAAGAGATTAAAAAGTTAAGTGATATATCAAAGAGGATAGAATATCTTATCTAAATTTAAAAAATATATTTTACATATATTAATAATAAATAATGTAATTAGATTAGTTAAAATAACATGAAAAAATTTAATTGTTTAATTATGAGAGATAAAAGCTAAGTTATTTGGAAAATGATATTATATAATTTAAGTAAAATTTAATAAATATAAATTGATTTAGTATCAAAGGTAAAAATAACAATTTCTTTAGAAAAAGGGGATTTCATTTTTAAATTCTTTTTTAAATTCGAATTTCTTATATTACTTCTTACATAAATAGATTAAAATGGTAATTGAAAAGATAAGTTAATTAATATGTATATTTTATAGAAGAAAACTCTAAAGATGGATAATATTTTTTCAAAGATAGAATTAGATGATTATGAAAAAGGATAAAATTAAAGATTAGATAATTAAAGAAATATTAAAGATTAATAGTATGCCTCCAAAGATAGATATTAGATGGGTAAGAAAAAAGATAAAATTAAAGATTAGATAATGAAAAAATATAAAACATATAAAAAGTTGCTAATAAAGTGGGGTCAAAATCAACGTGGTGACTCGAAAACGATGGATATTATTTTTATCTAAATTCGAAAAATTTGATTATATCTTTTTCATAAATAAATAATAAGAAATTGAATCAGATTAATTCAAATAAAATAAATAAAAACTATTTTTTATCGAATATGCAGTGGGACGAGAATCAACGTGGAGGCTCGAAAACGCTCAGCTTTTATAATATACTAGGTTTACCCGTCGTACCATGCACGACAATAACTTACGCTTCACATTTTAAAACTAAGTTTTATTATAAATAGGATATTAATAAGTAAAAACATATAATGAAAATTTTAGCATATGAAAATGTTTTTTTCTAGATGAAAAAGATTATTTTTTTTCAGATTTTTAGTACCACACACATGAGATTATAAAAATATAAAACATATTTTAATTATAGAACAATTTAGTAAATAAAATTTACTTACTTTTTCATCCTTCAAAATTTGTCTCTAATGGTTATAATATATATGTTTGTCCCTATTATCACAATTTTGAGACATTATAAGTCAATATAATATAAAATGAGATATTTTAATTGATTATTTTGGTTTGATATTATTTTTGTTAATATTATAATTTATTAGTATGAGATATAATCACTATGGATTGTTACTTAATAAAATATATTAAAATATAATATCAAATTTTAGAAATATAAATTGAGTCTAACTTGATTCTAATGACTTTATATATTGAAATAATTAACATATATTAATCAAAATTATTTTATCATGAAAGATATAAGCTAATTTATTATGAAATGATAATATATACATCAAGTAAAAGATAGTAAATATAAATTGATTTAGAATCAAAGATAAAAAATAATAATTTATTGAGAAAAGGGGCTTCCATTTTTTTTAAATTCAGATTTCTTATACGACTTCTTAAATAAATATATTAAAATGGTAATTGAAAATATAGGTCAATTAATACATATCTTTTATAGAAGAAAATTTAAAAGATAGAGAATATTGATTCAAAGATAGATATCAGATGAGTACGAAAAATGGTAAATTTAAAAATTAGATAATTAAGAAAAAAGATAAATATGTCTTCAAAGATAAATATTAGATGGGTAGGAAAAAGCATAAAATTAAAAATAAGATAATTAAGAAAATAAAATATACAAAATTGTTAATAAAGTGGGGAAAAATCAATGTGATGGTTCGAAAACGGCATATTTTATAATATGTATTGATATTGATTTTTATGTATTTAGAAATTTAAAGAGGAATATGCTTTAATATATACAATAGAATATTTAAATGATCGACCTTCATTGTCATTACTAATTAGCTCTTTTTAGGAAGGAAGCCATCAAGATACGTGCACTCGGTATTATAGGCTTCAAAAAATCAAAAAAATCAAAGAACTAAGGAAGATGATAAAATTGTTTAAGGAAAATACGATTAAAGATAGATAGTACTATGACTTTAAAGATAAAATTGAGGTTTAGATAATTAAGAAAAATAAAAAAATATAGATTTGTTTTATCTATTTGAGTTGGAAAAAAAAAATCAAATGAGACCAGAATTAACGTGGGGGCTCGAAATTCTCCGACTTTATTATATACTAGTATAGATATATTGAATTGACGAGTCTAGTTGAGACACATGTCACATTTTGTTTATTAATGTTGATAAACTTAATGTACCTTTTCCCTAAAATATCGAGATCCTCAAAATTTAGGGAACAAAAAAGGTCGAATTTTATGATTATAAAAACGTGCTTGGTGGTGGCTCCCCATTTGGCCTTTGCCTCTTGGCCATATTCAAGTTTTATCCCACGTGACGAAAATGGGAAGCCCTAATTTCGGGTATGATGGGAACAGCAGTGGACCACTTTTTCTTCTTTTCTATCATGTGGACCACTTTTCTACACAAATTAAATATGCATATCCTAGCTTAATCATACTTGGGATTTAATCACAAATCCCATGTTAAATTACATTTGATTCAATTGGCTTTTTGAATCGTTATTATATAGTTTTTGTGTTCTGTTGCGGTATGTTAATTGGCTACGAGATTGGGCTTGGTATTGTGGGCTGGTATCTTGTGTAATTTGTTTCAATTGGGTTTTTCAAGTTGAGTCACTTTGGTAACAATAGCATTTTAATTTTTGAGCAATTTGAAGAACTAGAAATGCTGTATCGATCTTGTTACAACTATGGTATATGTATTTTATGAACCAAGAGTTTACGAGTGAAGGCAAGTGTAACCTTCTTGATTCAAGCCTTCTTTGGATCATCTCTTCATTCTCCGATCTTCGTTGCGGGGTGGAAATGATCCAAGCTTAGCCTTCGAATTCAGCAGCTCCATCTCAAAATTTCTGCTTGGATATTTCGATTCAGAATTGTATTCTCTCTCTTCCGTCCAAATTCGGTATATGATGATTACGGCCAAATATCATTTTTGGTTCAATGATAATACTTGATATTATTTAATTCGGAATTGTATTCTCTCTCTTCTGTAGGGAGGAGGAATTCCCACTCATTAATGGGTTTGGTATTTAATTTTTTGTGTTTTTTGAAATTGAAATTGGAGGGTTATTGGATCTATATATTAGCCACATACATGTTTAATCTGCGATTTGTTAGATGATTGGATGTGAATATGACGAGGGAAAGCTTTGTGGATTGCACTTAGGGCATTTGCAACAGAATTCGTAATAGCACTGAATATATGGAGAAAAAAAAAAAAAAAAACCCTAATCCTCCCTTAATTACTTTATTTATCGTGTTTTTGCAACGTACGTCGTAGACATGAGCCATTGGGCTATCTAGATCTGCAATAAAACTCAATCTTATACTACGGAGTATCATTTTTTTGGTCCAAACAATCTTATACAGTAGTATTATCATTTGATGGTACTAGTGTCACTGTGTCAGACATTAAATTCGGTATGTGACTTGAGTATCTTGGAAGATGCTTACATATGCTGATCGACAAAGCTGAGATGCGAAATCGAAGTGCGCGCTTTTAACTAAGCTCGTGTTGTGTAGTGATTGTTTCATTAAGAAGGATAGTATACTATTACTAATGTTAACCTCGTTTTTTCATCTCTAGGCCCATTTCACTCTCTCTAGCTATTACTGGTTTACCGCCATAGAACAACTAATGTGTCTTAAATCTTGTTATTATATGTGTACGTAGTTGTATATGTTAATTTTATGATTACCAAAAACAGTATATATGTGTGTGTTTTAAGTTGGAAATTGATTTATATAGTATCGTGGGCGGGCATATTTCCATATCAATTAGTTAGCATTTATTTCTCTATCTTATTTATTTTGTTATCCATATTTATTATGATTTATCCTTTATTAGGGTAGTTACTCTAGTTAGGATATTATTTATGGAGGAGAATCTTATCTTCGCCTGGGATAGAATATTTGGTTGACTTAGGGAGCAAGGCATCGCCCTAACCCTAGGCGCGCGCCCCCCTCTGTCCCTCTCCTTTATAAATACAAATGTATACCATGTGGAAGGTAAGTCCTAAGCCATCGCTTTGCCTGACGCCTTTGATCAACATTGCCCTTACTGACTTAAGCATCGGAGGTGGATTAGGGGTCGCTCGCCCCTTGGTCCATTGTTTTGCAGGTCATTGAAGGCGAAGGGGCTGGGTGAAGAAGCTTGGAGAAGAAGGTCATTGAAGAAGGAGTTGAAACTTGTACACGGCATATTTTGTGTACTAACAAGTATCATTCTTGGAATAAAACATTTAAGCCGTATTACAAAGTATAATTTCAAATCTTTACCATCTACGTACCAGCTGCATAAGACTAATTTTAGCGTACTGGAACTATGTTATAACTTATAACTAAGTGTTGTTATACATATATGCTAGACTTTTATTTTTGATAACAAAAGTATATGTTACTTACAAATACTGAAAAAACACATCAAATTATTATTGCACCTATATATGAATTATTTAAAGTTTTATATGAAAAAACAGAGAAGATGGACTTTTGAGACTAAATTTACATTGTTTTTAATTGTGATTATGTATGTTGTATTTAAGCCTAGCTCATCTCCTAGGACATAGGATATAGGCTCGACACTATGTGCTACAAACTTGAAGGACCCGTACCGACAAGAACCCGATAGCTGAACCGGTCCGAAAACGAGTCAAAGGACTAATATATCTGCCCCGGGTTATATAGCCGGTTTGGTAGTAATATTAGTCTAACACTTGTGTTTGGACGGAGGTTTAAAAGCTAATGGGCCTGATCAAGTTTGGAAGACAAGAAACAAAAGCCCAACAATGAGCCCATCTCATTTAGCACGTTACTTGTCTGAGTGATGAGTTTTGGTGGAGTTGCCACATACCCTAGATATATAAGCTCTCTACAAGCTTTGTATCCAGCAGATCAACAACCCACTTGAGCGGCACTTGAGAGCTCCCAAAAGAAAGAGAGAGAACACAAAGAAAGAAGGGCGATTTCCGGCATCGGTGGAGGAGCGATCGGCGGTCAGCTTCGACGGTGACGATTCACGCTCGGCGAGATCCGCGGTGGCGACGAGACAGAAGCTTCTTCTCAAAGCTTCGAAAGCCTTGATCAGGGGCTGAAACCTGATTCGAGACTCTTCTTCTCTACTTCTCTGTTTCTGGCTTTGTTCTTGTTTGTTCTAGCTAGATCTTTCTTGTATTGGTGCTAGTTCTCGTTTGTAGTTGTTGTGTGTAGCCGATCCTTGAAACACTCTTGATAACTAGTGGATTCGGACGAATCTCCCGTTCTGAGATTCCCCAGACGTAGGGTTTAATCCCGAACTGGGTCACCAAGTCGTTGTGTTCGTTTCTGTTTTCGTTATTTCTTCATACTTCATATTTGGTTGATTTTCGTTTACAGATTCGATTTCTAGGGTTAGAAAATAGCAAATTGGTATCAGAGCTAGGTTTCTGTGCTATTCTTTTTCCCGATCTTGCTTCCGCTGTTGTGAAACCCTAGATCTGTAGGTTACGTGTTCAGATCTGTAGGTTCTGTATTCAAATCTGTAGCCTCTGTTATTAGATCTGTAGTTTCTGAGTATAGATCTATTTTTTAGGGTTTTCTTGTTTTGCTGTCTTAGGGAGATTCTTTGCTGTGATTTATTCAAGTTGTCTGAATTTCCTTGTTTGAGATTCTCCTACTTCTTGTTATATTACAGAACTGATTTTCTGTCTTCTGTGTAACAGGCAGTCATGACTGATCATTACCGGGTAAAACCGTTTGATGGAGTCATGGATTTCTCGATGTGGAAGGTTAAGATGAAGGCCATCTTAACTAAAGAACGCTGCTACCACGCCGTCACTGATGTGTGGGATGCGGATACCACTACTGCAGAAAAAGAGGAGATCCAAGAACTTGCCCACGCCGAGATCATGTTAAGGTTGACTGATGAGGTAGCTCGCCAAGTGGTCAGTCACACTAAACCTAAAGATCTTTGGGAAGCTCTTGATGACATTTATTTGAAAAAATCCCTGCCTAGTAGAATCACACTGTTATGCAAACTGTTTATGTTTAAAATGGATGTGAATCTGACTTTGAGTGATAATTTGGATAAGTTTCTGAAATTGACTCAAGATCTGGCTAGGTGTAAGGATGAAATAAAAGATGAACATCAGGCTGTTATCTTGTTAAACTCTTTGCCTGCTCAATTTGATGTCTTGAAAGATGTTATACAATATGGGCGTGATGACTTAACTGTTAGCAAACTCACTGAAGCTGTCATTCAGAAAAACGAGTCTCTGAAAGTCTTTAAGGTAAAAAATGGAACTAAAACTGAAAACAAGACTGACTCTAAGAATGAAGTTATGTATGTGAAAGGAAAAGGCAAAAATAACAAGAATAAGAAAAAGGCTGATAAATCTGAAAAACAAAATGAAAAGAAAAGTGATAATTCTTCTGTTAAGTGTTTTTATTGTGGAAAAGAAGGTCATTTCTCTATTGACTGTAGGAAAAAGAAGAGGGATGAAAAAGAAAAGAATAATAAAGATAACTCCAATGGATTTTCTAATGTGTTTGAATCTCAATGCCAATATTCTAATGAGCTGCTTTTGGTTTCTAATACTCATGATAATGATGATTGGATATTAGATTCTGGTTGTACTATGCATGCTACTCCTCATAAGGAGTATTTTGAGTCTTTAACTCTTTGTGATGGTGGTATTGTTATGCTTGGTGATAATACTGCTTTATCTATTAAAGGCATAGGCTCAGTTCCTCTTAGAATGCATGATGGTAAATTGAGAACTATACAAAACGTTAGATGGGTCCCAGAACTTAGGAGAAATCTTCTTTCTGAATCTGTTTTGGATGATCTTAAATGTCAGATTGTTACTTCTAATGGGATAAGAGATGTTATTAGGAATAAAACAGTTCTTATTAAGAGCATTAAAAAGGGAGGGTTATATCATGTTATTGCTACTCCTGAATTGAATGTCTCTAGGGAAGTTAATAAATCTGATATTTTGGAAAAAACCAAGACTTGGCATGCTAGAATGGGTCATATAGGCAATGCTGGTTTGCATCATTTATATAAGCATGAAATGATTGATGTTAATCCCTGTGATATTACTTTCTGCGAAACATGTGTTTTAGGGAAGAAAACTTCCCACAGTTTTTCTAAATCTTCTTATGTTGCTTCTAACCCTCTTGAGTATGTGCATTCTGACTTGTGGGGCCCTGCCCAAGTTGACACCATAGGAGGTAGAAAGTATTTCTTATCTCTTATTGATCATTATTCTAGAAAGGTTTGGGTTAGCTTACTTAAATCGAAAGATGAAGCATTTGAAAATTTTAAAAACTGGAAAACCATGGTAGAAAGTCAATCTGGGTACAAACTGAAATGCCTTAAAACTGACAATGGCCTTGAATTCTGCAATAGCATGTTTAATGAATTCTATTTAAAGCATGGCATTAAAAGACACCTAACTGTCCCTGGAACCCCCCAACAAAACGGTACCGCTGAAAGAATGAACAGAACACTACTTGAGAAGGCCAGATGCCTTCTCTTTAGTGCTGGAATGAAAAAATCTCTTTGGGGTGAAGCTGTAATTACAACAGCCTACTTGATTAATAGGTCCCCATCTTCTGTAATTGGTTTCAAAACCCCTCAAGAAATGTGGACTGGTAAGAAACCTAACCTAAGTCACCTAAGACCCTTTGGTTGTACAGCTTATGCTCAGATTTCCCAAGGAAAATTACAGCCTAGAGCTCTTAAATGTGTCATGTTAGGATACCCAGAAGGTGTAAAAGGCTATAAACTGTTATTAATTCAGCCGGGGGGGTACAAGGTCATTACGTCTAGGTCTGTCACTTTTAATGAAAATGATTTTCATTTCAAGTCAATTCTAATGCCAGCTTCTGAGAATTCAGGTACCCCTCAAGATAAGTCAAATGGAGAAAAAGACGGCCAGTTCTTTGAACCACACGATACACAAGGAACAGATGAGGAGTTTGAAATTGGCCACCATATGGAAAGCTCACATGATGATGGACAGTTCAGCCCCTCAACTTCAGCACAAAGTGTGCCCTTAGTGACAGCACCTCACCAATTGGGTGGGGGAGTAAGTAGTTCCAACTCAAATCTTGAATCTAGTTCTGATTTCTCTAGTTCCTCCATGCATAACTCTGCTGATTTTTCTGCAAATTCTGAAAATAATGTGCATGATTTGAATGCTAATATGCAAATTGATGATGCTGTTATTATACTAGAAAATTTGCATGATAATGACCTAGCAGATTACCAGCTTACTAGAGATAGGGAACCTAGGATTAGGATACCCAACACTAGATTCTCTGATTTTGTGAACCTTCATGAGCTGAATGATTCTTACTTGGTTGAGAACTACAATAAAATTGTCGAGTATGCTTTCATTGTAGCTGAAGTTATAAAGAATTACACACCTGAAACTTATGAGCAAGCTATTAAATGTAAGGATTCAAATGAATGGTTACAAGCTATGCATGAGGAAATTCAGTCTATGAATGTCAACAATACTTGGACCTTAGTTCCTAAGCCTAATAAAGTTAGGTTAATTGACTGTAAATGGATTTTTAAGTTGAAAGAAGGAACTAATCCAAATGACCCCCCTAGGTACAAAGCTAGACTTGTAGCTAAAGGGTTTACCCAAAAGGAAGGTGTTGACTATAACGACATTTTTGCTCCTGTCATTAAATACAAAACCATGAGACTCTTGATTGCTATGACTGCTGTGTTTGATTGGGAGTTAGAACAAATGGATGTTAAGACAGCCTTTTTGCATGGAAACTTGAATGAAACTATATACATGAAACAACCGAAAGGTTTTGTTGATAAAAAGAATCCTGATTATGCTTGCCTGCTTAAGAAATCAATTTATGGTCTCAAGCAGTCCCCTAGGCAATGGAATAAGAAATTCGACTCTTGCATGCTCTCTATAGGATTTAAGAGAAGTAGTTATGACACTTGTTTATATTTTAAAGGTGTGAAATCTGCTTCCCCCTTGTATGTTCTTCTCTATGTGGATGATATTCTTTTAATTAGTACTCTAAAGTTGCTATTTCTGGAGTGAAATCTGAATTAAAGAAATTCTTTGATATGAAAGATTTAGGCTCTGCACAGAAAATCCTAGGAGTTAGAATAGTAAGGGATAGAAAGAATAGGACCATATATTTGTCTCAATCTGATTACCTTTGTAAAGTACTTGACAGGTTTGCAATGAATCAAGCTAAGCCTGCACCTATTCCAATTGGAGGGCATCTTCAAATCTCAAAGAAGGACTGCCCAACAACTGAAGAAGGGAAAAGAAAGATGGAGATGGTTCCTTATGATGTAGTTGTCGGTAGTATTATGTATGCAATGTTATGTACTAGGCCAGATCTTGCCTTTGTTATTTCTGTATTGAGTAGATACATGTCAAATCCAGGTCCTGCTCACTGGATTGCCATGAAATACCTTTTGAGATATGTAAAGGGAACAGACAATGTAGGGCTGGTATATGCTGAGCATAGTCCGAGAACACAGCTGAATGGATACGTGGAGTCGGACTATGCCAGTAACAAGGACACTCGAAAGTCCACCACTGCATACTATTACTGTTGGGCTGGAAACTGCGTTTCCTGGAAAGCCCAGCAACACACTATCGTTGCGCTCTCCTCGACAGAGGCTGAGTACATCGCAGCTACTGAGGCCTCGAAAGAGGCGACCTGGTTGAGAGGCATTTTAGAGGAGATTGAAGGCAAAACATATTTGCCTACCCTGTTCATGGATAGCCAGAGCGCCTTGTATTTATGCAAGGATCCGGTGAACCATGAAAGGACGAAACATATCGATGTGAGACATCACTACATTAGACAACAAGTCGAGAACCAGGAACTTAACGTGAAGAAAATACCTGGAGACGAGAACCCTGCTGATTTTGGGACAAAAATAGTTCCCTCGAACAAATTTGTCTTTTGCAGGGATCGACTCCACATCAATGATGTACACTGAGATGTGGGGGCCGAATCAATGAAGAACAGGAAAGACGTTTGGATCCACTAATGTTTTTAAGAGTAGTTTCTTTAGGATATGTACTAGGCTTAGGAGGGCAATTTGTTGTATTTAAGCCTAGCTCATCTCCTAGGACATAGGATATAGGCTCGACACTATGTGCTACAAACTTGAAGGACCCGTACCGACAAGAACCCGATAGCTGAACCGGTCCGAAAACAAGTCAAAGGACTAATATATCTGCCCCGGGTTATATAGCCGGTTTGGTAGTAATATTAGTCTAACAGTTGTGTTTGGACGGAGGTTTAAAAGCTAATGGGCCTGATCAAGTTTGGAAGACAAGAAACAAAAGCCCAACAATGAGCCCATCTCATTTAGCACGTTACTTGTCTGAGTGATGAGTTTTGGTGGAGTTGCCACATACCCTAGATATATAAGCTCTCTACAAGCTTTGTATCCAGCAGATCAACAACCCACTTGAGCGGCACTTGAGAGCTCCCAAAAGAAAGAGAGAGAACACAAAGAAATAAGGGCGATTTCCGGCATCGGTGGAGGAGCGATCGACGGTCATCTTCGACGGCGACGATTCACGCTCGGCGAGATCCGCGGTGGCGACGAGACAGAAGCTTCTTCTCAAAGCTTCGAAAGCCTTGATCAGGGGCTGAAACCTGATTCGAGACTCTTCTTCTCTACTTCTCTGTTTCTGGCTTTGTTCTTGTTTGTTCTAGCTAGATCTTTCTTGTATTGGTGCTAGTTCTCGTTTGTAGTTGCTGTGTGTAGCCGATCCTTGAAACACTCTTGATAACTAGTGGATTCGGACGAATCTCCCGTTCTGAGATTCCCCGGACGTAGGGTTTAATCCCGAACTGGGTCACCAAGTCGTTGTGTTCGTTTCTGTTTTCGTTATTTCTTCATACTTCATATTTGGTTGATTTTCGTTTACAGATTCGATTTCTAGGGTTAGAAAATAGCAATGTATAAGGTGTAGGTGCTTAATTAGTTTTTATAATCAAACAGATTAAATCATAGGAAAGCAAGCTAGGCCGGTGCATATATCTGGTTGGCCACTATTATGCAGGCCAATAATGGATATAGTAGTATAAATTAATATACTTAAACTAATAAACTCCATCCAAACAACACAAAAGGAATCAAATACCCGGCCTAGCTTCCATCACTTAATTATCTCCTTGAACATATGAAAAGTTCGATCTCATGCACGAAGGCATCGATATGACTTACTTTTTTTGGGTCGTCATAAATATTACTTGGACTCGCCTAGATTATAGATTGGTTACTAACCAGCCCTAAAGAGAAGAGGGTGGTTTGCTGCCCTAAAGTCTCGAATCCGAGACCTCATAGTACATGTGAGAGGCGGACAGTTATGACTTACGTTTTCACTTGATAATCATTTTAAATAATAGGGAAATTCCTCTTGGTGCCCTCCAACTTTTGAAATTTCCTTTTGGTGTCCAATAAAAAAAAAAGTATTCCTCTTGGTACCCCTATACTTTCCACAAAGTTTGTTCCGTAACCAAAACTCATTTAACATCCATTTAATAATATTTCCATTTAAAAAAAAAGAAAGATATATTATGCTTTTTTGTTCAACAAAAAAAAAAAAAGGTAAAAATGGGCAACTCTTGGATCGATTTTCTAGCAGATCTGAGTGGAAAGCAATTGGTTTGATGCTCTTCCCCCTTCCAAATCTATGAGAATTCTGATCATATAGTGCAATAGTACTTTGGTGCTCCACCAAATCCTCTCTACCCTGCCAACACTCATCGTTATCCGCTCCTCCGCCGTCTCCTCCCAGTGGCGCCGCCTCTACCTCGACCACCTCCGCCAGACCGTCACCTTTGACTTCCGCGATGACTTCTCCCACCAAGACATACAACTTAGCCGCTAACGTCGCCTCCCTCCTCCGCCGGCCGCCACTCCAGTCCTAGGATCGATCCGCCGCTTTAGGCTCACGTTCAACCCCGACATCGCCTTCGAGCATAGGTCCTCCACAACTTTTGCTGCCATATCCGCCACCACTTTCTCACCGGCGACTACGTTATAGGGCGAAGCATGGCCGTCGAGCCCCCTACCGCCGCTCGTCCAAACCCTAACTCCCCTCGTGCCTTTGAACCCCAATTCCCCACAGTGTTAGTTAATTTGTTTTTGTTAGAAATATAAAATAAACTTATGTTTTTTTTTAACGGAAAACTTATTACATTGATATAGAATCAGTTTTTATATATTAACGTTTGGTTACGGAACAAACTTTATGAAAAGTATAGGGGTATCAAGAGGAATATTTTTTTTTTTTGGACACCTAAAGGAAAAGTCAAAAGTTGGAGGGCATCAATTAAGAGAAATTTTCCTAAATAATATATAATAAAACTTCAATAAATTACATGTAAGATGCGGACATTTATGCTAATAAATAAGAAAAAGATGTACTTTGCAATTGATAATGGTCGACTGGCCGGTGAAGATTGATTTCATTTAATTTCAACGACGTATAGGCGGTATAGTATAGCTTCCTTTTCTTTAAGTTTTCTTCTTCTTCTTAAAGTTGCCATTCTATTCCAATCTTCCACTAAGTTAACTAATTTGATTGTTTATTATAGTTAATTACTAATTTAACCCACATGCTAATTTAGGGGGATATACTTTAAAACGCTTGATGTGAAGACAAAGGGGAGCATGTTGACATAATTGAGATAGGCGAAGGGATTTTTTTTATATAATATAGAAAGTGGATCTCATTTGACTTTAGTTTACTTTGACTAGTATTAGTTCCCGTGTTTTGAAGGCACGATTTTGGTTTAACAAAAAATTCACTTTAAGTTTTATACAAGCTGTTCAAGAGAATAGTTTGATATTATAAAATCTTCCATTATTTTATTTAATTTACTTCTTATAGGATTTATTTTAATGATAGATTATTTGTGCTATCATACATTCTTATAATCAAACAAAGATTTGTAGGATTACAATTTTTGTATAAGAATTGAATACTTGTTTTTATCAATAAGTTTCTTTATTTTATAATAATAATAATAAAAATTTTATTTTTATTTGAAAAAAATCAAATCTAAATTATATATATAATTATTTTTATATGAGTAGAATCTACAAAAAATAAAAATAAAAAATTAACCAATAAAAAATAAGTCAAAAAATGTCAACCTGTCAAATTGATTTAATAAAGTTTGGATTTTTATAAATATGCAATTCAAACTTCATATATAAGATGTTTAAATTTATATAGTGACATACATAAATATCAAAGTTTTAGAAGTATTGTATATGGAAAGAATAAGATGCATAACATATTAGATAGATTCTAGGTTAAAAATATAACTAAATAAAAATATATCTATTGAAAATTATAAAGAGAGGATTTTCATTATATGTACAATTTTGGATTGATTTTTTTAAGATTTGGTTAGATTTGTTATGTGTACAATTCAATGTAAGGTCTACAATAAAATTTCAATCAATTAAACAAATATATTATTTTGGTGATGCAGTCCAATAAAAAGTTGACATGTGTCGTGCTAAATATTATTTTTAAAGTCCGCTTTAATATATAGTTATGATTCCCACTCAAGTTAATTACGTCCACGACAAATTGAAACATCACAAATAGTACCTGATCTCTATTAGATTGTTGGTGCCTTGGTGCTAATTAAGTACTCCGTATTAAGTTGAAGTTGATATGTACAACGACCACTTAATTAGTTGTAGAAAATAGTTTAATTAATCAAGAATTAAGTTGAAGTTGATATATTTCAACCAAAAAAGAAGTTAAAAGTTGACATATTAATCAGGAACTATGTACTAAACATCCAAATGAGAGGGCTTAGTAAATGTTCTGACAAGGTCGGTCAAGACCCGACAAGGTCGGTCATATCGGAGCCATAAACATCCAAATGATTTGGTGATGAAATTTAATGTAATTAATCATTTTTATATATTGTTATTTAGGACTAAATCATTTAGGACTCAACCAAAAAAAAAATTAGGACTAAATCATTTTTTAATTGCATTTTAACACGATTAATTGTTTGGTTTAATTTGAGTATGAAATTGGATGTATTGACGGGGCGTCCTTTTTCCTAATTTCTTTTTGTTTTCCGACACTTTTTCCGAAAAATAAAAACTCCTGATCATGAAAAGTTTCATCAATATTTTTGTCGTTTTTATCTTTTCATCAATACTACAATTGAAATACTCAAAAAAAAGGGTAGACGAAGGTCTTATGCGGTGCGCATGATTGCATCATGACATACAGTGACGGACGCAGAACTTTATAATAGTGGGGGCACAACTTATATTTTTTGACTAAAGTAAAATTGTCGTCGATCGGTGATAATGATATAGTTCTTACTATTTATTTCTTTATGTATCATTTTTTGTTATTAATAACAAATTTTAAATCTTACAAATTTTACAATCTGTTAAAATAGTCTTTGTTTTATAGTGCACCTCTTAAAGTTGCATGGTAGAGATGGAAGACATATGTAAGTTATTAATCTTAAGGCTTTAGAAAAGGCTATACGATCCTTACCAACTAGACGACATATACAACTGTCTAGGCAGCCCATATCGATGCCTGAGTAGGCTAAAATGCTAGGTGGACCCTATGCGGAAAGAAGATTAAAGAAGTAGTTTAGTACCTAACATGTTCAGACGAGATTTTAGAATAATGATTAATGTCCGGTAAATAAATAAAGCTAGAATCGATGAGATTTGAACACTAAACCTCTTTGGAGCAAAAATTTAGATTAAATCAACTAACTTTTATATAAGATATTTAAAAAAATCAAATTATATATTTTACAAAAATACTTTAATAATAAAAATAATAAATTACAACCGGGACGGGAGTGGGGGTACGTGCCCCCACAGGCACCCGCCCCGGTCCGTCACTGATGACATATGGATGTACGAGTATAAGAATAAGAGGGTTAATTACTCCAACATCCGCATGGTCACTCACCGCATATGTATTTGCATCCTACATGCGGCCTAGTAAGCCGAACGCATATGTAATGATCCAAATGGGGTATTTGTGAGCGGATAAATTCCGCAATCAATTAGGTAGTAGAATCTTTTATTATCTTGTTTATGACTTGCATATCTTTTACTTTAGCATGTGCTTTAATTGTTATGTTTATATCTTGTACTTATTTATTAAGGTAGTTATTCTAAATTAGGTTATATATTATGGAAAATTCCATCCTAACCGAAAGATAGATTCTCAAATGGATTAGACATCAAGTAATCGACTTGCTTGAGCCCGAGATGCTCGATCCGATCGGCCCATGTTTTTTTTTTGAAACCCTAGCCTTTATCCCGCCGTCTATTATAAATGCACATGTCATCGCCATGTGCAGATAGGTTTTTCCAAACATCACTTTACTTGAACGTTGCTCGATATTTTATGGCTCAGGCATCAGAGGTAGATTCGGGAGGCCCTTGCCCCCGCCCTCTTTGTTTTGCAGGTATTAGAAGGTTGAACGACGTTCGAAGAGGAAGAATTAAAGAAGGAGTAAAAACTTGTACACCTTAAGTTTTTTATACTAACAGCTTCATTGTCGATAATGTTTAAAATCCTAATTCTCAAATCGGATCGTAATCAACTATTTACTATTTTAGTACTAGCTATAAACTTCTATATGTAGACATATATATTACGAAAACCGTGTTATTCTATCATGAATTTTTTTTTAAAATTAGGATTCTATCATGAATAGTTGTCAATGGTGTTAATACAGCTAAGCTATGTAATGTAGGCCCTTTCCCTATTTAATTAAACTCGGAAAATTAAGGGGCCGGGCCAATCTTTCCCTCACAATCTAAACTCCCCATAAACCCACAATTAACCCATCCCATCAGCATAGTTCAAGAGAAATCGATCTATAATGGATTTCCCTGCCATAGTTTGGCCATCTGAGCTTGTAAAACCCTAATGACCACTTACCCTTTTTTGCGTTTTATCCAAAACTTTGAGCATTAATTAATGCAGCCCGACTAATTTGTACTACTCGATCTATAATCATATGCAGGAAGAGATGGAAGAGGAAGCTAGATTGATCCATGAAAGTGAGTGGCAGCTTGAGATGATGAGGCCCTTTGAGTTCCCCCCTCGAGCTCCTTCCTCGCGCGCGATCGGCGGAACTCAAAGCAAAGTCATCTCTTTCGGTGGCTTTCTGAAGGTCGATGAGGAGCCGGTTTCGGATCCGGTTGACCTAATCCGGTTGGCGCCGGCAACGCCAGCTGCTTATAGATCTGGCGGAGCCGGCGCCGAGAATGTAGAGGCTGAGAGGAGGCGTAGGAAGAAGCTCAATCAAGGGTTTATTCAGCTTTCATCTCTTCTCCCAAACCTTAACAAGGTACCTTCTTATTTTGGTACATGAAATGAAATCAACGTTAATTATATGTTATGTTGTTGAAACAAGCTAGCCCAATATAATTAAACCCTCTAGCCTTTCAATCAAAAAAATTAAGCCCTCTAGCCTCTAGGTCATTGATAAGGTTGCTCAAACCGTTGGGACTTCAACATCGATCGGAGGAGCTTAATTACAATCTTTGGCAAACATGTAAGCCTTTGTGTTGAGGTTTAATTGTGAATCTCGCATTTGGAAAGTCGGACATAACAAGTTAGTAGGATATAAGGTCATGACTTACTCAAACTGCCAATTGGATAGGACTTGAACATAGTATTAGTACGTAGCATAGCGCGCTATAGGTTGATCAATATATACTAACACTTACTAGCCTTCATCTCGGTCATCTAGTTTGACGGTTAATGCCTTAAAGTATGACCGTGATGTCATAGCTCTCATCCATGGTCATCTAGTGTAGCTAATTGGAAGTAACTTTGTTGATCCATATATAGTTGGATAAGGGATCCGTCCTAGCCGAAGCCGCAAGTTACTTGAAGCAACTTCAAGTACGAGTGATATCACTTGAAGAACATAGATCAAGAACGACGTCAAGAACCCGTGTTTCATCAATAGAAGATCGCGACACAAGCTCGTCACTTTCATCCGATGAGAACTTTGTCACAAACAACTCATCGGGTGACCGCCTCCTAGAAGTCGAAGCAAGAATCGCAGACAAGGACGTCCTCATCAAGGTGCACTGCGAGAGAAACCGAGAGAAGTTTCCGAGGGTCTTGGAAGAGGTTCAAAAGCTCAATCTTGACATAATCAATTGCAACACCATGGATTTTGGGAAACATGCTATGATTATCACCATTCTTGCCAAAGTACGTACTTATAAATATATTTTTGTACCTTCCACTTCTAAACATGTTTTTTTGGTCTAATCACTTCTAAACATGTTGATTATGATATCCATTTTGTTTTCTTGGGGGACCATAATGGTGATCGATCTAAATTTTAAATTTCTAAAAAGCTTCGCATGTTTAAATTGTGGTATTATGGTGTCTTTAGTTAATACTATGTACTTAATTGTGCAGATGAATAAGGAGTTCTCACAACAACAACAACAACAAAAGAACCTAGTGGGGACGCTCCAACAAAGCCTTCGAGCTCATTTGTGACTTGTAGACTTTAAAATTTTCTATAAACAGCCATGGTTAATGCTGATTTAATTTGATGATTATTTATTCGACTTTGTATTGGGGAATTTTAGCTGATCCTAATTTTATTTTTTAACTTAACAAAAATGTTGCATCATTCACTTACAAAGTTTACACTTGTGGTATACAGTGTTGTATGTATATTTGAAATATTATTAATGGCATATTGGCAAGTCTACTTGAGGTACATGTCTTTTTTTTTTTTGGTTGAAACATGTCTCATTTTGTTTGCACTTTATAATATAACTGAATGTACTTTTTTCCCCTAAGGTATCGAGATCCTCAAAATTTAGGGAACACGAAAGAAAAAGCATTAATTATATAATTATAAAAATGTGTTTGGTGGCTCCCCTTTGGCTTTTGCCTCTTGGCCATATTCAAGTTTTATCCCACGTGACGAAAATGGGAAACCCTAATTTCGGGTATGATGGGAACAGCAGTGGACCACTTTTTCTTCTTTTCTATCATGTGGACCACTTTTCAACACAAATTAAATATGCAAATCCTGGCTTAATCATACTTAGGAGGATTAATCACAAATCCATGTTAATTGATTCAATTGGGTATTTGAATCGTTATTGTTTATAGTTTTTTGGGTTCTGTTGCGGTAATGTGGGCCACGAGATTGGGCTTGGTATTTTGTGGGCTGATATCTTGTGTAATTTGTTTCAATTGGGTTTTTCAAGTTGGGTCACTTTGGTGACAATAGCATTTACATTTGCATTTTTGAGCAATTTGAAGAGCTAGAAATGCTCTATCTTGTTACAACGATGGTGTATGTATTCAAGCCTTCTTTAGATCATCTCCTTGGCCTGGAAAGCTCGCGCGGAACAAGAGCTATGGTGGCTCGGAAGAAGGTAAAATAAAAACCTCATGGCGAAGGGTGTCTTAGCTTCAAGAAGCTTGGGGTTTTGCCGTTTCGGAATGTGCCTAAGATGAGACGGTGGGCCACAACCTGAGACGGGTGGGCCACTTGTAGGGCTCGTGCGCCCTTGTGCTCTACGTCATGGAGGAGCGAGTGCGCTGATGGGTGGGAGTCCACGTACACAAGGGGAACATCTAGGCTTGGGTGGACTGGCTCGTCGAGTCTCCAAGACATGATAGCTCGATCTTTAAGATCAAATTGAGCGCCTTCCTCGGGATTTTCTTCTTCTCACGGAACCTTACGAATGAAGTTGTGTTCAAAGGTTGAAGTAGTTGGTAATTGGGCTTCAGAGACTAATAGCTCAACTACGAGTCTAGGACCATATACAGTAGTTGGGTTTATCTACCATACTGTTGTACGTTGGGCCCTATTTTTTTTTTGGTCAAAGTACGTTGGGCCCTATTCATTACACCAAAATTTACACTTGTTGTAAAGCCCTCTGTAATGTACAAGATTTTGAATGTTTAGTAATAACTCGAGCGAATACTAGCTTCGTCGTTAACTGATTAATCATGGGCGAACGGCTTTATAAACCCTAGAGCGCAGCTTTCCTCTCCGGTGAAGGGCCGTGGGAGCTAGGGATCCTCGCCGTCTTCGTGCGAGATTCACCGTTCTTGTATTGGATTCTGGATTCGGACACTCAACTTTGGTTCTATCATGGGCGATTCGGCAGGGAGGAGAAAGAACTTACACCTAACAGCGGAAGAGAGTGAGTTGGTTGAAGATGCTTCGGTGGACGTGGCAGTTGAAGCAGGATCGGGCTCTCTTACGCTGGTAGGCACTCTGCTTACGACGCGACCCTTTAATGCTTTTTCCCTGAAGACAACTATGAGGAGTGCGTGGAGGGCAAGATATGGTGTTGTGTTCAGGGAGATCAAGAGCAACCTTTTTGCTTTTCAGTTTGCTGATGTGGGAGACAAGGAAAGGGTCTTGAAGGGGGGGCCATGGGCTTTTGATAAGTCACTCCTTCTCCTCAAAGAACCGGGTAATGAACAACCTTCGAAGATGACGTTCACTACCTGTGATTTTTGGGTGCGATTTTACGACGTACCAATATCGGCTATGAACACTAACATGGCTAGGGTTTTGGGGAGTAGAATTGGTGTGATCAAGGAGGTTGATGAGTCCACTGGTGTACTGGGTCGATTTCTTCGAGTTAGGGTTACGGTGGACATCACTAAACCCCTAAGACGAGAGATTATGGTGAAGTTGGGTGACAGGAAGATTTGGGTTGAAGTGAAATATGAAAGGTTGCCCAATTTCTGCTATGTGTGTGGGGTATTAGGGCATGTTGAGATGGACTGTGAGAATGAAGAAGCAAAGAGTTTTCAGAATGAATATGGGGACTGGATGCGTGCATCTCCGATGAAGGCAGTAGTTGAAAGATCAAAAGCGGAAAGAGCGAGGGAAGCTATGATTCTGGGGTTGAAGGGACCCGTGAAGGGAGTTGGATGTGAGGCGGGGGAAGAGGGGCGGAAGAAGGAATGCAGGAAGTCGTTGTTAGAGTTGTTGGAGGAGAGAGCAATGGAGGATGAGAATGATATAGGAGGGGAAAAAGAGTTGGAAGAGGGGGAGGCTAGGGCTGTATTGCAATTGGAGAGCATCGATTTGGGTGATCAAGGTGTATTTAATGGGGGTGTTAATCTGAAGGGGGGTAATAAAGACTTGCATGGCAACATGCAACGTGACAAGGAGGGAGTTAATGAGCAGGTTAAGGAGGGAGGCACTTCAAAGGAGGAAGATATTACTTTAGTTACACAATCAGCTCAAGATGGGAAAAAGAGGACGTGGAGGAGGTTGGAAAGAGGGGAAAAACATGGAGAGCAGGGTGGTGGGGATAGCCAGAAAAGGAAAAGAGTTGCTGAAGCTGAGGAGGAGAATGTTATGGAGATTGATGATGCTGAGGGGAACGATAGGGGAGAGATGCTAGAAGCTAATGAGAAGAGGAGGAAGGTGAAGTCAAATGAAAATGAAGTATCGGCAGGGAAGGGAGACCTTCCTTGCCGGTCGCCATGAGTCTATTGAGCTACAACAACCGGGGATTGGGAAGGCCCGAGCAGTTGATCGCCTCACTAATTTAGTGAGGAGAGAGGCCCCCAAGGTTCTCTTCCTAATGGAGACAAAAAAGGATGGGAAGGGGATGGAGGCTATTCGAAGAAAAGTCGGTTTTACTGGAGGTTTCTTTGTGAATTGTGTGGGTAGATCGGGAGGGCTAGCTCTGATGTGGGAGGCGAATGTTAAGGTGACTATTCAATCCTACACGACTCATCATATAGACGCTCTGGTGGACTTTGGCGATGGTAAGGGCGAGTGGCGTTTCACTGGGATATATGGGTGGGCTAGGAAGGAGGAGAAAAAATTTACTTTTGAGCTGATCAAAGAATTGAGGAGGAGGTCGGATGGTTCGTGGCTTTGTTGTGGTGATTTTAATCAGATTAGTCGGTTGGAGGATAAAGTAGGAGGGATGGAAGCTGATTTGAGTCTGATGTTGTCGTTTAGAGAAGCTCTGGAGTTTGCTGGTTTGGGCGAATTGGGTTTCAGGGGTGATCGTTTTACTTGGGATAATGGGCGGGAAGGCAGTGAGTTCATAAAGGAGCGCTTGGATTTGGCTTTCGGAAATGAGGAGTGGAATCAGAGCTATCCGAGTGCTAAGATTATTCACTTGGAGCGGATGGGGTCAGATCATATTCCGATTAAGGTGTTGCTAGAAGAATTAAGGTATGGTGGTCAGGCTCCAAAGAAGGGTAAGTTGTTTCGTTTTGAGGCGATGTGGCTGGAAGACGAGAATTTTATGGAAGTCATAAAGAACACTTGGAGGAATCCGGGGAGCTCTCGTGCTTCGGGTGGTGTTCTTGGGAAGGTAGAGAGGTGCGGGGCTGATTTGCAGGAGTGGGATCGGTCCCATTTCGGCAACGTTCTTCGTGATTTGGCTGAGGTGCGGGCTGAATTAAGACGTTTAGGGAAGGAAGGGGTTTCAGGGGAGACTGTTGGCTACAGGAAAGAGCTTGAAAAGCGGGAGAGTGAGTTGATGCACCGGGAGGAGGTGTTATGGTACCAAAGATCCAAAGCAAATGAGATGTGATAGACACATGTTAGGTAGTGTTTTAGGGCATGTTTAGTTAGGATTTTTATGGTTTTTGGTATAGTTTTAGTTAGTTTTGCTAGTTTTCTTAGTTTGTAGAAAGATTCGGATATCTGCACTTTGTTGTGGTTTTTGATTGTAGATGTGAAGACAATAAATGTAGAGGAGGTGAAGCCAAAGCATTGGAGAAAGCAAGAAGAGAGCCAAGCTATGAGATTAGCCCAAGAGGTGATGGGAAAAGCACACTTGGGTCCGGACTATGTATTGGAGTTGTTGTTTCGACACCTCTTGCTTGTAAAGGCTTTATCTGAAGCTATGGTGGTCGGATCGAGCTGATTTTGGTGTCATTGGAAAGCTAATTCGAAGAGCTACAATTCATCTTTTTACTCCGAGTCCAAATTCCAACTTGAAGTGGGTCAAAACAGCCTCTAAAGTGTCGCCTGACGACCAGTGTTGAAAACGCGGGCAAGGCTTCAGAAGAGCGCCCGCGCTTCTGTGACATAGGGCGCGTTTCGGCAACTGAGCCTCTGGCGTGAAAGCGCGGGCATGGCTTCGGAAGCGCGACCGAGTTTTCATGGGTTTGCCCGCGCTTTCACCCGCTTGTCCGGAAAGTGATATTTTTGTATGGGCTTGGGCTTTTGGGTTGAAACTTGTTTTGGATAATATTTTTAGAAACCTCTTAGATATATTTTTGGATATTAGTTTCTAGGTTTATCTCATAACTCTTGACTTTGAGATTGATTATCATTATTGTTGAAGCTTGAGAAGAACAAGAAACCTCTTTGGAGAATTGTAAGCTTTTCAATGTCTTTGAACAACTAAACCTCTTTTGCTTAACTAGTTAATTGAAGTAGTGAATTAAGTATTATTGTGAGATTTGATTGTTCTTAATTTGCCTTGATTAGATTGTTTTCTCTATGCTTGATTGAATAAGTTTGATTTAGGGTTTTGTTAGATTGGCCATCTAATTGAATCTCTAGGTTGAATTACAACTAGATCTTTCTAATTACCGGTCGGTGTTAATTAGATCAAAAGTAGAACCTTTAATCAATCTAGGACTGGTAGGACTAGTTGAGTAGAGAAGAGAATTAAATTGCATGTTATTTAGATGTCTGGTTGCTCTGAATGCATGTTTCTATTGATGCTTGAATCTTAATGCTGTTGTCAAATTGAATCTAGGAGGACTCTTAGGTTATTTGATAATTAGGGTTGTTAGTACCGGTCGGACTATTAACTAGAATTGAAGTAGGATTAATAATTCCATGAAGTTGGGTTATTAGCATTCCGCAATAGATTAGTCAAGGTAAAAAGAGAATTTTGATAATCAATGATCAATAATCGAATTCGCAATGGATATTAACTGGTTAAGCATATTTCTCCCATATTTGATTACTCAATCTTAATTTTGCATGTTAAACTTCTTAGTTAATAGAATCACCTACAAAAACCCCCGTTTTACATTCATTCGAGTATCCAAATTAAATACATAAAAACACAAGTTTCTGTGGGATCGACCCTTACTTCCTACTACATTAGTTGGGTTGTTTGGATTATTTTGATAGGTATTAAGGCGACTAAAATACCTCTATCAAGATGCGATGGGGAGATCGGAACACTAAGTACTTCCACTTAAAAGCAAACGGGAGGAAAAAGAGAAATCACATCAGGAAGTTAATTGATGAAAGTGGAATGGAGTGGAGATCTTTTGATGGAAAAATATGGGTTGCCCTCGACTATTTCCAATCGCTGTTTAAGTCCGAATCCAGAACCTTTCCAAGGTCAGCTCCTCAAGGAATCGAGCCTTTAATGTCGGTCGAGGACAACTCTGAGCTGCTTCGCCCCTTTTGTCCGGAAGAGGTAAAACTTGCTCTCTTTTCAATGCACCCAACTAAGTCTCCTGGCCCTGACGGTATGTCAGCACTTTTTTATCAAAAGTGTTGGGATATTGTTGGGGAAGAAGTCACTTCTTTTGTCTTGTCTATTCTTCGGGGGGGGGGGGGGAGAGTTCCCTTCTTCTCTAAATCATACATTTATCACTTTAATTCCAAAGGTGAGTGAGCCTTGCAGGACGAAAGATCTGAGACCGATCAGTTTATGCAACGTTCTTTATAAGGTGGTTTCGAAAGTGCTGGTAAATAGGTTGAAAGGTTGCTTGGGGAAGTTAATCTTTCAAAACCAAAGTGCGTTTGTCCCGGGAAGATTAATCACTGACAATGTACTTGCTGCCTTCGAGGTATTTCACTACATGAAGTCGAAGCGGGGTGGACGGCAGGGGTACATGGCTCTCAAACTAGACATGGCGAAGGCGTATGATAGAGTGGAATGGGATTATCTTGAAGCTATGATGCGTTGGCTGGGGTTTGATGATAGATGGACAGGGTTGGTGATGAGGTGTGTTAGATCGGTTTCTTTCTCGGTTCTGGTGGAGGGCTGTCCTTCGTGTGAGTTCCGACCGGAGAGGGGGCTTCGTCAGGGAGACCCGGTTTCACCCTATCTCTTTCTCTTGTGTGCTGAAGGGCTGTCCGGGATGATTAGGGCGAGTGAATCTCGAAACCAGCTGCAGGGTATTGCTATTGCTAGAGGTGCGCCTCGGATTTCACATTTATTTTTTGATGACGATAGTGTTCTCTTTGCCAAGGCTACCTGTCAACAGAGCAACGAAATTGTTAAAATCCTCCATGATTATGGAGTTGTGTCGGGTCAACAGGTGAACCTTGCAAAATCGGAGCTTTCTTTTAGCAAAAATGTTGGTGTTGGACGACGGGCGGAGCTCCAGCGCATTCTTGGTGTTCGGGAAGTTGAAAAACATGAGAAGTATCTAGGGCTGCCTACAATTGTCGGGCGATCAAAGAAAGCTGTTTTTAACAGTATTAAGGAGAGAGTGATGGGAAGTTAGGGGGCTGGAAGGAGAAGAACCTGTCTAGAGCGGGGAAAGAGGTGTTAATAAAGTCGGTGGCGCAGGCAATTCCTACGTATGCCATGGGCTGCTTCCTCTTGCCTACTGAGCTGTGTGATGAGATTGAACAACTTTTGTGCAAGTTTTGGTGGGGAAGTGGTGATGGTCTGCGTAAGATTCACTGGTTGAACTGGAAGAGATTGTGCTTACCAAAAAAGAAGGGTGGTCTCGGCTTTAGGGATATTCACAATTTCAATATAGCTTTGTTAGCCCGACAAGGGTGGCGCCTCCTTCAAGAACCGGATTCCCTCATCGCTAGGCTCATCAAGGCAAGATATTTTCCAAGGTGCTCTTTCTTGGAAGCTGATGTGGGTTTCAATCCTAGCTATACGTGGAGAAGTATTTGTCAAGGAAGGGAAGCTCTTGAAAAGGGGATTCTGTGGCATGTGGGTAATGGTTCCAATATAAGGGTTTGGAAGGACCGATGGATTCCGAGACCTTTGGAGTTCAAGCCTAGTTCGCCGTGCCGGTCGGGTACTGAAGAGCTCAGGGTAGTGGACCTCATTGATTGGCAACAGGGTGTGTGGGATGTTGATCGGCTCAATGAGTTTTTCCTCCCCATTGATGTGGAAGCAATCCGGCAAATCCGATTAACTGGTCCATATGTGGAGGACGAGCTGGTTTGGTTCTGGACGAAGAATGGATTTTTCTCTACGAGGTCGGCATATCACGCTTTGTTACAGCGGGAGATGGAGGCCTCGGCGGGTGGCTGTTCGGAGTCTAATCTTGAAAGGGATAGGGTGTGGAAGAGACTTTGGAAGCTGAATGTGTTGCCGAGAATAAAGGATTTTGTTTGGAGGGCTTGTAGGGAGGCTCTTCCCACTAGTGCCAATCTCTTTCGTAGGAAGTCCTGTCCGGACGAAGCCTGTTCTTCTTGTGGGGCTCGGGAGTCTTCTATACATGCCTTATTTGGATGCCCAGATGCTCAAATGTTGTGGAGGGCTTTCCCGGGTTTCTCTGAGCTGGGGTGGGAGGTTTCCTCTGTTTTGGATTTCTTTGGTCGTGTCCTGCAGGTTTGCTCTCAATCTGAGGTGGAGCTTTGGGCCATAGTGATTTGGAGAGTGTGGAGCAGACGGAACAAGCTTCTCTTCGAAGGGGTGGAGGAGGACATTGGTCAGGTAGTAGAAGGTATCAAGAACTTGCAGGAGTGTTTTGGTGGGACTGTGGAGGCAGGGTACACTAAGGTTGATGATTCAGTTGGGTCAGGCATTTGGATGAAGCCACCAGAGTCGTTCATTAAGATAAACTGTGATGCAAGTCTTCGAAAAGGAAGGGGGGAGTGGTGCTGGGTTTGTGGCCAGGAGTGCAGGAGGTGAGATCGAGCTGGTGGGCGCCGCTGTTAGACCGGGATGCTGAAATTGCTGAGGCGGAGGCCCTGGAGTGGTCCATCCGGCAATGCTTGGAGATGGGTATGACTCATGTTATAGTCGAGTCGGATTGCTCTGCACTGGTGTCGAAGCTGCGTGAGAAGAGGCCGTGGAGGGGCGATCTGGGTGTCCGAATTCGGAGCATTCTTGAAACTGCGGCGAGGTTTGTGGAGTGCAGGTGGAGCCATGTTCGTCGGTTTGGAAATAGGCCGGCTCATTTTCTTGCTGCTTTACATCCTTCTTGTAATTCTGTTTCTTTTAGTTTGGATGTTTTTCCTTCTGAGTTGTACGCTTTGTTGCTGGACGATTTAAGGCAATAAATAGTTTGGTTTTGAAGCTCAAAAAAAAAAAAAAAGTAATAACTCGAGCTGATTATAAGAAGGTAAGAATAATAAAATAACAAAAAAAATAAAATACTACTGTATGATAACAAAGAATAATAAAAAAAAATCATTAATAACAAAGAAAAGGAACAAATGTAAATCATGAAAAAGTCAAGGACATATTCCAAATCGATCTGCTCAAGTCATCGGTGAACTAAAGGATAACGCAAATCAAATACTATGATTATACTTTCATTTTTTAAATACAGTTATAAATTAATTATCGTATATAAAATGACAATAAATTGATAATAAAAATAGTAAGAAAGAAAAGTGTCAAAACAAAAGTTGACACAATCCACCCTTCTCTTTCTCTTCCTTCTCCGTTTCCGCTTCTCCCCTTCTTCACCGATCTCCGTTGCGGGGTGGAAATCATCCAAGCTTAGCCTTCCAATTCAACACCTCCATCTCAATTCATTATCGGTATGCAATTTCCCCTTTTTTCTGCTCGGATATTTCGATTCGGAATTGTATTCTCTTTCTTCTATCGAAATTCGGTAGATGATGATTAAGGCCAAATAGTATTTTGGTGATTTCTGAACTCATGAATCTGGAGATGTAGTCGATTCTATAGGAAGGAGGAATTCCCACTCATTGCTGGGCTTGGTATTTTGTTTTTGTGTTTTTTGAAATTGAAATTGGAGGGTTATTGGATCTATTAGCCACATACATGTTTAATCTGTGATTTTTAGATGATTGGATGTGAATTTGAGGAGGGAAAGCTTTGTGGATTGCACTTGGGGCATTTGAAATAGAATTCGGAATAGCACTGAACACACCACGTTCTATAGATGCAAAAAGCATGATTTTTTATTATTATTAATGTATTGTTACAAGTGGTAATAAATTCATTCATTTGGCTATATGGTAAGGCTAAACATAGATGTTTCAAACTTTGCATGTGATCTTGCAGATGCCTTTCTAGCAATGGGAGTAGTGATTTGATAGTCTTCAATTTCGCACTTCTTCGAATTGGAGGGGGATCTGTTAGTTTCCGTGTGTACAGCCTCTCTAGATTACTCTGTAGATTGACTATAGTAAGAGAAGTTATGAGGATACTGCTCTGATGTTATTGCGGGAGTTAAGTTCTTCAGCACAAATCCGTATCTGGCATCAATGGGTGTGAGCTACTTGGTCATATCCTCAGTCTCGACTGTATTAAGCTTGATAGGCCTACAATGCTGGACAGAGATATCACTCGAGAAATTCAAAACTGATGGTTTAATTGGCGGGAATACTATTTACACGGGTAACATTACCCGCATCATTGAGCTGCTGTTGAGATCTCATGTGACCATTTCTTTGCTGGCAGTTTGTGTAGTTAATGTGTTTGTTCTACTCATTTTATCTCTAAAGGTAATGTTCTCTTTCTTGCCGCTCCAATACATGTTTTTTTAACATTCAGAACTTGGAGGACTCATGCATGATATATGCTTGCAAGCTTTATCATTGTGTAGACTTGCACTGTTTACCACAGAACCTTATTTCTTATCTAAAGTGCAAAACACACTGCTAGTTGAGCTGTATATTTGTGTATTGTTTTGTAATATGGTGAGGCAGAATGTGTAATAACTGGACTGCACATATATTTATATAAACATACATGCACCCAGATCGCATGTTGAGGAACAATTGAGCTCCATGTTTTGTATAGGCAGTGTTCTAAAAATCGGTCTAGGCGCCCGCCTAGGCGCTAGGCGGTGCCTCACCGTCCCGACTAGGCCCTAGGCGGTTGGCTAGGCGGCTAACTGGGCTAAGCGAGCATCTAGGCGGTCTAGACGGGCGCCTAGGCGGTGTAGGCGGGCACCTAGGCGGCTGGGTTAGTTGGTTACGCGGTTTAGGCGAGCCCCTAGGCGGTTGAGCTAGTTAGTTAGGCGGTCTAGGCGGGCCCCTAGGCGGCTGGGCTAGTTGGTTAGGTGGTCTAGGCGGGCCCCTAGGTGGCTTAGACGACCTCCTAGGTGGGTTGGGCTGGTCTAAGTTGAGGCTAGATGGGGCTCTAGGTGCCAATTTATACATAAATATTAAGATGAGATTGTTCTTTTATTTATATTCTCACCAAATAAGAATAATAATCTTATATTTCCAATAACTTATAAATCCGCCTAGGCCCCCGCCTAACCGCCTAGACGCTAGGCCCCATCTCACCGCCCAGCTTCCGCCTAGCGTTTTTTAGAACACTGTGTATAGGTGATAGAATTTAACCTCAATGTAGCTGAATGGTTCATAACATGAACTCTATGCTCAGTCCAACCAATAACTGGTTTGTAGAACTTTTGTTTTTCTTGCAATTTGAAAAGCGTTGTATTTTCTCAATCTTGACTGTTCGATGACCTTCAAGTATAAGATAACAAGATGTAAAGCAGGATACATAATTAAATGTGCTTGGGATTATACAGATATATGTAGTATAATAATTAGCTTCATGCTCTTCTAGTGTTATTTATGACGAAGCTCTTAATCGTTTGTTCCAAGCTTATTTTTCCAGCCAATGTAATCTATACTTCGCATTGATGCCCATGTTTTGTTTTTTGGACTACAGACTTTATTCTTTGGAGAATTAGTTTCTTCAGAAATTCGAAAGTTGGCAGAGCGTCTTGTTAACTATCTGATCTATAAGGTACCTTATGAAGTGATTTCTTCATGCCTTCTTTTGCGTTTCTTTAGTTGCATTCTTTTACTACCAGGCATTAGTCTTTTGTTCGCTTTTATGCTTAAAAGTCATAAATTTTGAACAGGGGACATTTCTTCCGTTGATAATTCCCCCGACAATATTTCAAGCAGGCATATGGTTGACATGGTTGACTGTTCTTTGTTCATTAAAGGTAGTTGACAGAAATGCCATTGCTCTATATATATCTTCCAGTCCCTACTTATACTTATATTTGGGATATTCTTGTGGCAATAACTTGCCTCATGCATTATGTAGATGTTTCAAGCTTTGGCAAGAGATCGACTTGAACGCTTGAACGCTTCTCCTTCTGCTACCCCTTGGACATACTTCCGTGTATATTCTGCTTTACTGTTGGTTCTCATCACTGACATCTTTTGGTATTACTTATATCCTACTCCCTTTGCTTCAAAGTTACGTTGTGTCTAGGGTTATCTTCCTTTTTTTAATCCATATGATGCATTTTGTTTTACTGGTGTGGTCATTTCTTACAAGCTCTTTGAACACAACTGCATAAAATCTTTGAATGCACATTATGTAGAACTAACTCTATTGTATATAATCCTCTGGTTCTCATGGACAAATGTTTCAGTACTAGCCCTGCACCTGGTACCTGTTGTATCTATCTTATCTTACTCACATTTTCATGCTTGTCTGTTGGCAGGTTGTGGTTTTGCATGACTATGTATGGTACATTAAATTCATCCATATCTTGGCTGTCATTGTTTGAACCGCTTAGTATTGGTTTCGAGACATTGCAGGTGATATTGCATTTTAGATGTTCTGATCTTTTGATATATATGCTAATTGTTGCTCTTTGGTTAGAGTATTTGTTGTAATTGGAGGATACTGTATGCAATATTGTTTCAGGCCATTGTCATTCATGGCTTTCAGCTCCTTGATATAAGGATACATCATTCTTCATCAGACACAGATGATTGCCAAAGATCTAAGTTTTTTGATACATCAAGATCTGGTACTATAATTTCTGGTTTCGTATATTCACAAAATTCTAATGGTTTGAAAGTCAGAATCTGTCTTGAATTGACACCTAGTTCTCTATGTGCTAAACTAGCTGTATTCCCATACCTACTAGGCTACTAGCTTGTATCGCAAAGCATAATCACTTACATGTGAAATTGAGGTCAGAAGATCTGAGTTCTGAGACGACAGTTGTTGTAACAGCTTTAATAGTTGAAAGCTAAATTGGTTACCGTGATGATGCTTTTAGGGGATGAACTGAGAGATGCATACTTTTAGTGGATCTTAACATCATAATTTTCTTAAAAAAAAGTAACATTGGCACCGAGGTGTCTAATCAAGGCTGAACAAAGGCAAAGCAAGTATAGGGATATAAAATTGTGGTGCTGAGTATTTGTTTGCTTTACATTCAAACTGTTGCCTGTAAGATAATTATAGTGCTTCTCGTGTCATCTTCCTTTCTGTTAATTTGATATTGCAAGTTCATTTACACATCATCTTCACCTATATTAAATTTGATATTGCAAGTTCATCGATGCAATGCTGTTGCTACTTATACTCCAACCTTGTCATTCAATTTTCTCCCAGAAGTCCACTCTTAAAAAGGACATCAACATAAGTTTAGTAATAGTATCATGGACATCAAGGTTATAAGAAACAATAAGACAGCATCCTCGTCTTCCTTCAATGCAAATTTACAAAACACTATACCAGATGCATTTTAGCAATCCAAATACTATAAAATAGATTAATATAAAGACTTGAGATTGATCTTACTTGTCTTTGAAGGTCCAAGTTTTCGATGTTTGTACTTCTCTTTTAGTCATCTGTTACTTTTGTGAATAAGGTCAGAAATGTGCAGGTGCTATGTGGGAATGGAGAAGTAATCTTGTTAGAAATTTGGGCTTCTTCCTCGATATGATGGCATTGATGATGGCACTTGGACACTATGTGCTTATTTGGTGGCTGCACGGCATGGCATTCCATCTGATCGATGCTGTTCTTTTCCTAAATATACGTGTAAATGGCCTTTCTTGCAAACAAGTGAAGAGTTGATTTATGTTCCTGGTTTATACCAACTTCTGAATTCTAATTTCTCCAAAAAATCTTGAACAGGCACTGCTAAGTACAATGGTGAAACGTATTAAAGGATTTATTAAGTTGAAAAGAGCTTTGGGAACACTTCATGAAGCACTTCCAGATGCAACATCTGATGAGATACAAGCCTATGATGATGAATGCGCTATTTGTAGGGCAAGTGAAATTCAATTTCAGCTTATTTTGTTTTCGGTCAATATATTCTTGTTTCTCTTCTGATTCCTTCAGATACAGCCTTTATCATACTCAAAGGTTATTTTAACTTGATTATGACAGGAACCGATGGCTAAGGCTAAAAGGCTAACGTGTAACCATCTGTTCCATCTTGCGTGTTTGAGATCTTGGTAAGATTTTTTTTGGTGTAGCTTTTTTTTTTGAGGCCAATGCCTGCTGATGCTTGTCATATAATAGGCTGGATCAAGGGCAAAGTGATATGTACTCTTGCCCTACTTGTCGGAAGCCTCTCTTTGTTAGCAGGAATGATCCCAATCAAGCAAACACTCAAACCGCTAGTGACGAGCAGCTTGCTCGCCAAATTAGTGCTGGACTTAATCAACCCAGCACTGGAGGACAAGTTGGATTATTCACCAATCAAACACAGAACCCTTTGGAAACAAGTTCCTGGAGGTTTGAACTAAAACATATATTATTTATTTATACCATCTTTCTCTCTCATTTTGCCTTCCTCCATCAAATTCAATCATCTGAAGCTAACCAAGCTTCTTTTGATCCTTCTCAACACTCCCTTTTACTTGAATCACCTAAAATCTGTGTTTAACTGTGGCTTAGGGCGTGTTTGGCATTTCTTTCTTAAAGAATCTTGTTTTTATAATAGAGAATAAGGAGTTTGAAGGAATGGGGTTGTGTTTTAAGATAAGTATTATTTTATAACCTTAGAATTGGAGTGCGAGGGAGAGAGCCGATGGTGGACAAAGCATCTGAGACACAACCAAAATAAATTTGCCTGAATGTTTTTTATCCAAGTAATTCTTTAAAGCTCTAAAAATATCTTCGTTATTTACAGGCCAAACATGGCGTTATCAGCATCTACAGTAGACTCACAGTTTGTAACTTTCTCCCGCCTCTAAATAGTGTTTTGCATCCTTGTGCTATATAGGGGATCTGGAATAGACCCAAACTGGTTGCACCGGTGGCCAAATCAAGATGGAGCGGGTCCATCCAATGGTGCTAATCCAGCAGGTTTGAGTCGTGTTCAGATGATGATGAGACATCTTGCATCCGTAGGAGAAACCTATGCCCAAACTGCCCTTGAAGATACTTCTTGGAGCCTTTGGCCAACAAATCCTTCTCAGGCAACAACATCTGATGCGGCCCCGTTTCCTCCGCCTACTACACAAGGCTATCCTGTACGGACAGGCGTCGTGCATAGAAGGACGCCATCTCGTCCCGTGAATGATGGCATTGCAAACTTACTTGCAATGGCAGAGACTGTTCGGGAGGTGCTACCTCATGTTCCTGATGACCTAATTTTTCAGGTATACATTTTCCACTGTCAGTCTATTTCATTACCCAGTTTAATCTGTCCATGAAATGTAAACTGAAATTGTTTGTTTGCAGGATTTGCAGAGGACAAACTCAGTTACTGTGACTGTCAATAACCTTCTTCAGATGTGAGATAATCTTGATCTCTAAATACACTGTGCTTGGTTAAATCTGTCATATGCTTTTTCCCTGGAAATGACGATTAGGGGGGAGCGATATCAACCTGAGTTGTTGACACAAAAGGCTCTTTTTGCTTTGGAATGCATTATATGTATATAGAGATCGGACAAAGCTTACTTAGGAAAATGTCATATAAGCAATTCAACCTTGTCCTTGTTTCTTCTCTTTGGCTCCATCTTTGCCTGTCTTGGTAGCTAATAAGATGTGCTATAATCATACCTTATGTTGTGGTTTCTTGTACTATTAAGAACTATACTTTTATGCTTGAAAATTTAAGAGATTTTTTTCATTTTTAAGAGATTATACCCCTGCTTTTAAGAAAAGGTAATTACCCACTACTCTAAAAAGGGAATGTTTTTGGTTTGTTCTATAAAGGGCTTGGTTTAAGGCGAAAGTATCTTCTTTGGCTGATAATTTCCCATCTATATCTATATCTATATCTATACTATCTATATAATTTTGTGTACATGAGGACTATTTAATGCCCTCATCACACATTAATAATTTTGTGATTCTATGTATAAAACTATTATTATTATTATATTTATAAGAATAAAACTACTATATATTGAAAAGTGGTTACAATTATTAATGCCCTCATCACACATTAATACTTTTGTGATCCTATGTATAAGAATAAAACTACTATATGTACAACAATAAAACTATTACATGCAGCCCAAACTATTACACAAATTGGAAATTTATTCATATTGTAAAATAATCAACCATACCTATATATATATATTCTAAATTCATTTATATTATAAAATAATTAATAATTTTGTGATCCTAAAAGACATGATCCTAAAACAATCCGAGGCAACATAATCCCATTTCACTTAAATTTCTTGGTCAAACTAAATTAAAACGGGATTAGAAACAAATTGCATTATTTTGCTTATCATAATCCCATTTCATTAGGGAAGCGAACCAACTCGCGGACTCCCTCGCCACCCTCGCCCTCTCCTTTCCTCTTGGGCTTCACACCTTAGAGGACCCTCATGATTGTACTCACGTTTTTATTAGTAATGATGTACGGGGTAAGGCCACCCCTCGCCTTATAGGCGCCTAGGCCACTTTCTCGTTAATAAATCCGAGAGCCCTGACTCTCTTGACCCAAAAAAAAAAAAAAAAATCCCATTTCATTGAAAAGCTTATAATAATCCCATTTCATTGAAAAGCTTATCATGTTTGGATATGGCCTGATCACATGCATACGTATTACATTAGACCACAACCAACATAAACCGTATTCAAGGAAAAAAAAATCACACACCCCCACAAAATTAGCTGCCATAATCATCCACCATTAATTCACACAAAATGCCATACGTTACATTCCATAGTCAAAATATCATTTACACAGATTGGAAATTTGAAAACCAAACACACGTTACATTTCCTTTGCAAACAACCCCCACAAAATTAGCATCCACAATTAACCAAATTGAATGTGTTCGATTTTTATGGCCACCGTTTCAGCAGAATGATGACTCAATTTCAAATTCTTCACCCCAACTACATTCCTCTTGCTATATATATGCAGGTCAAATGTACGTGTCCTCACATCCACTCTCCTTCCAAGAAGCCAAAGTAACAACCATGTCAACCATGTCCAGCCCTACAAAAGAAATGAAATCCACCGATGTCAGCAATGAAACAATTGTTGCTTCTGAATCCAAGCATAACAACAGCCCAAATGCACTCAAAAGTGAGACACCCAATACTGAATCCAATGGTAGACAGGTTAAGTCATGCACTTTCATCGATCAATTGAGAGAGGGTGAAGATGAAAAGATCAAGATCATGGTCTGTCGGAAATGGGATGTACGCAATATTTTTGGCAAATACATGAGTACCGATTTTATTGTTTCTGATGCAATGGTACATGGTCTATCTAATTCGATTATTTAATTATCTTTTCACTGTGTTTTCTTCCATCAAAACACTAATCTGCCTACTAAATTGTGTGCTAGGGTGCTACAATTCATGTCACTGCGGCCCACAACATTGCTCATAACTTTTCTGAGTTATAGGAAGGAAGGGTATATATTATAGAGAAGTTGAAGGTTCTTCCAAATAAGGACCAGTTCCGGATCCTAAGAAACAGCATGCATATGATTGAACTTAACCAAGCCACTAAAGTTAAAAGGATTGAAGTGTCTGAAACCCGAAGGCTTCATACACTTCCCTTTTGAACTGATTGATCGTGCTTTTTATGATGCAGGTATAGCCAAAATAATACAGACTGAAGTAGTACGTCCATCACAAATGCAAACCTCTATTCATAAGAGCGAGTACTATGCACTATAGAATTTACCAGCCTCTTTGTTTATGTTGAATTTATGTTATAATATTAAGAATCATATGATACTAATAATATGACTATTATATCTACCATGCTATTTTTATGATGACGAGATACCTCAATAATTTCCATTGATGACTACACTGTTTGGGAGTGAGTTTTATTCATCTACAAGACAGATCGTTAAATAGAGTATGTATTCTAACCTCATGTTTACCTTAATCTTCAAAAATATACAATCAATGTCAAAGCTTGCAACAGGTTCAACACAAACACATCAGCAGCAACAAGGGGAAAACCCAATCATAAAGCGTACACACCTCGACTCTATGCTCATGGATGTTTCATGGGCCTCGACTCATTTACTATCAAGTTCCCAACCTACCTGATCAAAATGAAGCACAAGAACATCAGGAATCTAACCGACATTAAAACCAAATGTTTGAAAAAATAAGTTAGCTTATTGTTGAAAGAATCATACAAAAAAATGAAAATCAAAAGTCTCTTTCCACCTCAAAGCTGAGCTGAAGACACTAGCGGTACCAAATCCACCCTACATGCATACAGATTTTTCATTAAGGTACACAGGGGATTTGAGTAAAAAAATGCAGATTAACATACATGTAATAATATGCAAATTTTATATTGGAAAATTGAGCTGCGCAGATTTCATATTGAAAAATTGAGTTATGCAGATTCAATATTCTTCACTATGCAGATTTTATATTGGGAAATTGAGCTGAACTTCAGATCTGTATGCATGTAGATTGTGAACGCACAAGTCTAGGTTATATCAATGTGATGTTTTATCTATGGGGCATTTCATCAAACACTTGGTGGGCAAGATTTTAAATAGGCGAAAATGGAAAACCCAGAGAGAACATGTACCACAATATTGATCCGACGAGATGAATCGAAATCACCACCACCACTCCCTCGACTCACATGCGCCTCCCTTGGACATCCGACTATCCATCAAGCATGAGCACGACTAAAACTCGGCCGACAAGGAGAAGGCCTACTCCGAGCTTGAGAGGGTTCAGATCCTCTGGCATAGGACCGCAGATGAGCTCGCAAGGGGCGACTGGAACAAGCTTGAGCAGTGGCAGAGAGAACATCTGACATTCCACATCCATGGCCTCCTCAGTCCTCACAGCCGCATATTTGTTTGTTTGGTCGAACATCACAACCTAAATTAAGAATGGATGACACAAGCGGAAAAAAATAAAAACGGGGGGAGTATACAACGACCCAAAATTACACACTTCATCCAATAAAACCCACCTATGTTTTTTGCTTCCACTAATGAAAACGGGGAGTATATCACATATGAATTCTTTGTATATACTATATAACATTTAAGTTGCTTTGGCTTCCACTAAGGAAAAATTCTTAATCAAACCCACCTATTACTAAATTCACTAATATATAACATTTTATTTAATCAGGCTATGATACTTTGATATTTCTTTTAATTTTGATTTTAATATGTCAAAAAATAGTATTTCATCCTTCATTGTCCGAAAAACTTAATACAATTATACTTATACTCAGACATTGTACTTAAAATGCACAAAAAATATATAATTTAAAAACCAGATAATTCAAAAATATACTTCATGGTTGACAAACTATTACGTACATATGAGGTCCAATATTTTTAATTTTAAAAATATCTTTTTAAAATATTGAATTATTGTTGTGAAAAGAATTCAGAATAATATGGAATATATGTCTGTATCTCGATATAACGAAGAACCCGTGCGTATGCACGGGCCTGATTACTAGTTAAAACAGTATAAACAAGGTACGCATTATGTATTATGTAACCTCCATTATCATTATGATCACTACAATTGGCAAGGAAATTATTTCCTTCCATAAAAACATTATATGCAACTCTGGGGATGTAAAATTTCCTGTACCAAAAATTGATACATAATCCCTCAAATTTATTACCCTCCCCTTTTTATGGAAACAATCACATGTTTGTAAAGGGAGAATCAAACTTGATTTTGTCAAAGAGAAATTTGACCTCTTTTTTTTCTTTCTAGGGTACTGTCCATTGGAATCCGGTCGAACCAAAACCCGAAAACAATACTATCCGAAACTTGATTGATTGACTAAATATCTGAAGACAGAAACAAGTGTAGTATATCACGTTATACAACTAAAAAATCCAAAATGTAAGAAATTGGTTAGACTGATCAAAATATTTAGACCAAGAAAACATTTTTTTTGTCATTTAAAACATGCGTTGGATGAATATTTACATGGATTAAGGGATTTAATTCGGATAATAAAAAAAGGAAATAAATTTCGACCCATAAAAAAAAACAAAGAAACAAATCACCCGAAATTCCGATCCCTACAAAATGAATAAATAAATGAAAAAATGGTCTTGACAATGACAGAGTAAAGAGACGTTGGGAAGTCTGAAAACCGAGCCGTTTCTTCTGTCTTCTTCTCTCTTCAAAACCATAAACCCTTCTTTCTTCCGCTCTCTGTTCATACCTCCCTTTCTCTTTTTGCGTACATTGTTAATTTCTTGGGTTCGTTAATTTAATGTAAGTCCCCAAAAAAGGCAGCTTTTTGAACAGGGAGCAAAGAAACATTTGTCATCATCATCTTCTTCTTCTATTTCCCCTTGAAGGCTCCGTATTAGTCAGTGAGAAACGAAATTGTTTGGGGTTTTGAGGGTGTTGTATATGGCTTCGTATTCAAAGGGTCTGCTAGGATCCTCTGTGTATCTGTGTTTGGCTTACTCTGCTCTGCTATGGAATTTCAAGCTCTGTATCGCCACTGACCCTTACTTCAACACCAGGCTCACTTTCTCCTACAAGACCGTCTCCCCTTTGGGTGTTCCACAACAGGTTTTTCTCTCTCTTCTGTTCTCTCTCTGTGTGTTCCTCCATTGGTAGATTCTAGGGTTTCTTGTTGTTGGTTTCTATTTATGGATTTCCAGTGTTGAGTTGTAAGCTATCTTTTTCTAGGATCTTAATTGGTTTGAGTGAACTTTCCAGATGTGATTTTAGATGGGTTTTGAAATCTGAACAAATTAGGGTTTCGGTTCAAGTGAAATTTGACATTGAGAATTTGAAATGACAACTTGCTGTTTTGTCTGTGGAGTGTTATAGTAGTTTAATCAAGCAATGCAGAAAGTTCCAATTGCTGAATCTTTCCTGAATGCAGGTTATAGCAGTGAACGATCAGTTTCCAGGGCCTCTGATCAATGTTACAACGAACTACAATGTTGACATTGATGTGGTGAACAAATTGGATGAAGATCTTCTCGTTACTTGGTAAGCTTCAACCAAACCTTTCATGTTTTAGCAAATGTGAGACTCTTCAAACCACAATTTCATGCCATTGTAGTCTAAAACATGAACAAGTAAAAATCATTGTCCTACTCAGCGTAGTTGTTAATAAAAGAGTGAAGTAGCTGCCGGTGTTTTTTGTTCGTCTGTAGAAGCACTCTTAATTGATGTGGTTATGTTTGTTTGATAGGCCAGGGATTCAAATGCGACATGATTCCTGGGAAGACGGTGTTCTCGGGACAAATTGCCCAATCCCTCCAAAACGGAACTTCACCTACCAGTTTCAGATGAAGGATCAGATTGGAAGCTTCTTTTATGTCCCATCAATCAATTTCCAGAGAGCTTCTGGTGGGTTTGGCCCCATCATTATCAACAATAGGGTCATCATTCCTATCCCCTTCAACCAACCTGATGGTGAATTCATCTTGCTGATTGGTGACTGGTATACTCAGAATCATGTGGTAAGAGCTTATGTGCAGCTGAATTATTTAACCCTACTTACAAAATTACCAAGAGTTTTGTAAATGATCGCTTTCGTTTGAGTTCTAGGCTCTAAGGCGTACGCTAAATGGTGGAAACACGCTTGCAATGCCGGATGGGGTACTTATCAATGGAAAGGGACCATACCAATACAATTCGACGCTTGTACCTGAAGGCATTGAGCACGAGACAGTTAATGTTGAGCCAGGTACCCATTTTTTTTGCACATTAGAAGGCTGTTAAAGGTGATCTTTTGATCTCGTTCAAGTTTGCAAAGCATATAATTTTCCTTCTTCTTTCACCTCCATTTGCAAATTGTCTTAAGAGTCTGCTTTTGATCACATGGTGTCTGTACTTACTTTGTAGCCTTCTGCATAAATTGTGTGCGAACTGAGAAGGTATACTCATTGGCATCCTTGATTTTCTATTCTTCATTATGGCTCTTTTGTTTCAGTTTGAATTGGAATTTGGGCACCACTGAATTTAACTAATGCAAGTCCAAGTCTATTTTAGATTTTGAGTTAATCTTGTTAGGTTATTGTTTTAAATAGGAACTGAGAAGGTACTCTTTGATATGTTCTGAAGTGGGGGATTCCGTAATACAGCATAGCATATTCTGCTCTGCTGTACATTCTGAGTCAATGATCAAATTTCCTCTTCATATCTGTTTCAGGTAAGACGTATCGAATCCGTGTGCACCATGTTGGAATCTCCACTAGTTTGAACTTCAGGATCCAGAATCATAACATGCTTCTGGTGGAGACTGAAGGATACTACACGGTCCAGCAAAACTACTCAAGCTTAGATATCCATGTTGGGCAGTCGTACTCTTTCCTTGTCACCATGGATCAGAATGCAAGTTCAGATTACTACATTGTTGCAAGTCCTAGATTTGTAAATGAGTCTATTTGGCAGAGGGTGACTGGTGTAGCAATCTTGCATTATTCAAATTCCAAAGGAAAGGCATCTGGTCCTCTCCCAGATCCGCCCAATGACGTTTATGATAAATCTTGGTCCCTTAACCAGGCAAAATCTGTCAGGTGAATCCTCTTTTCTTGTTTTACGGTTTGGTTTAGAGAATCCTGTTTGTATAGATACTATTACCCTAAACTGGTTGTAAAAAAGGTTCTAATATAGTACCACCCTATAGATACACTTCAAATGAGGATACTTAACCTCTGCTGTGAGAGCATAAGTTAGAAAAACCATTTGTTAAATTGTGGTGTATCTTGTAAGTGGATTTGTAGATGAACCCAAACTTGATTTTGAACTTTTTACATCTTATGTGTGAAGTTTCTTGGATAACATTACATAAAAGTTCATGACTGTATATATATTGTATGCTGACATAAAAAGTTCTGCTTTTGTATCCTGACAGGGAAAATGGATCAGCCAGTGGTGCTCGGCCTAACCCACAAGGGTCGTTCCATTACGGGACCATTGATGTAACAAACATATATGTTTTCCAGAGCTTGCCACCCGCGGTTATTGATGGGAAGCTTCGTGCTACACTAAATGGCATCTCTTTTGTTAACCCAAAGACTCCAATCAGACTTGCTGATGTGAATGGTGTGAAGGCGGACTACAAGATGGACTTTCCTGACAGGCCTATGTCCAGGCGACCTCATTTAGACACTTCAATTATCAATGGAACTTACAAAAGTTTTGCTGAGGTCATATTTCAGAACAATGACACTGTCATGCAGACTTTTCATATTGATGGACACTCCTTCCATGTTGTCGGGTATGTTCTATCATTCTCTTACTTTGAAATGATTTCGTTGAACGTTCAGGTGAGTTCGTATTTCAATCTAAACGATTAGAGCCATTCCCTATACTGAGGTTGGGCTGGATTCAGCTGTGGACTGTTTCCTGGGGGTACATACTATAAGCTATGGTTTTCCAATCTAAGCTATGGTACATACTAATAAGCTATGGTTTTCCAATTTAAAGTGCATGGAACAAGATTTATTTTTTGATATTAATGGCTCGACCATTACCCTTCACACTTGTTTGCGCACAAATGGTCTGCTTTGCTGTGTTCCAATCCGGTTTTCTGCTCTCGTTAGACTTTCCTAAATTTCATAGTGTGAACTTAAGTACATCAACAGGAAGTCAAAAATATATTTACTGCCACTCATTCCAATTTTACTGCAGGATGGATTACGGAATATGGTCAAATGACAGTCGAAACCAGTACAACAAGTGGGATGCGATTTCTCGCTCCACAATACAGGTCTGTTATTTCTTCTATGCCAAAACTCCTTTAACCATACAATTAACCAATAGCAAACTGAAGTACAGAACTACATTACTGTTTAATATACTTATATGCTCTATCAATTTTGCACATATGCTTCAGGTCTTCCCTGGAGGCTGGACTGCCGTCTTCATTTACCTAGACAATGAAGGGGCGTGGAATATAAGAACAGAGAATCTAGACAGGTGGTATCTGGGTCAGGAGACGTACATAAAACTCATCAATATGGAAGACAAAACTACTGAGTATGCAGCACCCGACAATGTTCGTTACTGTGGTGCTCTTGAGGCTAAGCAAAAGTATGTTACTTTCTTTTTCTTATAGACACTCATCTTGGCTTTTGAAAACCCGAATTTGCCTGACTCTTTTTTTTATCTACTTTTCTTGTATGAATTCAGGGATAAGAGTTTGGCCGTGCCGGTTAGTTTGAGTCCCGGGATCCTTTGCAGCTTGCTGATCTTGATCTTAGCCTTCATATTTGATTTTTGTTGATGATAGAAGGCACTTGGAGGAGTTGAAGTTAGTCTTTATTTTAGGCAAATTCTTCACAGTAATTGTCAATATTTCCCCCTTGTGTATTCTTGAAGGATTGTTGGAGATGTGTGCTTTTTTGGGGCAGTAGGTCGGATTTTAATGGTGGTTGTTCTTGATGGGTTCATGTACTCTCTTTTTGGTGCAGTTTTGCTGTGGAGATTAGAAATTTCTCTATTGGATGGTCATTTCTTTTTGGAATTTCTCTTTGGGTCTTAGCTTCTATAGAGTTTCATCAATATTAAGTGTTGAGCCCATGGTTCTTCCTCTTCATTTTCTTGCATTGCAAATCGATATCTAAAATATTATACAATGTTCTAACTTCTAAACTAGTCTTAATAGATTCAACCAACAAAAGAAATTGTTTTAATAGAGGTTCTAGACATCTTTGGGTTTGATGTAGTATGGTTTGTACTATGCTGATTGATTTGATTGGACTGTTATATGCAAGCAAGCATGGCCTTGTGTCTAGGCTTGAAATATAATGAGAATCATTGCAAGTGGAGACAAAACTCTATACATAAAGTGGATTACTGGGACATAATATGATTAAAAGTCACATGGAAGTAAACATAACAAGAAGAAGAGTATGTGACAATGATTCTATTTTGATCACTCCTTGTCTTCCTTTTCCCCCTCAAACCTCTTCATGACTTCCATGCGTACAAGGCACCCATTGGGCCTTCTCAAATGGACCTAATAATAGATAACATCGATCAATTAATCTGTTTCGATTGTCCAAAATATAGACAATTGTACTTCAAAAAAAAAAAAAAAAACGAGGGATGAAAATGGGTCGGATCATAGATCAATTGTCTCGTATCATCATCATCGAACTTGTGAGGTAATTGCTACACCTGGTACATCCACCCATGTCTTCGGAAACTTACCGTCCATCGGGTTTTCGGGTGGGTCTGAAGGCGAAATATATGAAAATACTGTTTATACAAATAACACCTATAAAAAGTTATATGATACCTAAAAAATATAACCTTATGTTCTCAAGTGGGGGGTGTGAGTATGTTGGTTCACGTTTATGCATGCTACATAACATAATCATGACACCAGAGGAACTTTTGACATAAATATAAATAGCTCTGTCAATTATATGGCATTCCAAATCTTAGTACGTGGTTTAGTTCACATATATCTTTCAATCTTCATTCATCCTTAGCTAGCTGGGTAAGTAAACACTATTAGTTGATCAAACATCCAAAGTTAAGATTGATCGATTGTAGCGTTCTATCTCTTGTATTGTGATGATCTATCTCTTATTTCTTAGCTTGGATGCTTATTGGCCTGTATAGTTCGTAGCTATCTATATTTATCACCTTGGAATGTGTTTGTCTGCATCAATTCATCTCTCTGTTCTTGTTCTTGTACCGTCTAGGTGCTGGATGGCTCTAACCCGTCATTCCAAGCCTTCCGGTCAACGTAAGTACCCGTCTATAGGTTGTCTAGGCATATGTTTAGACTGCCTAGGAGGTTCCTTTATGCGCTAGGCCGTGTGGCGTTTTTTTAAACATTGCATATGAATGAATCAAGGTGAAATCCACAAGTGTCACCATTCACTAATGACCAAAAGTCTTCATAAAGAACGTTTAGAGTCATCCCCTTTATATAGGAGCGTACTCTTTTGGTCTGATAAGATGCGTGCACTTAGGTGGTTATTATGGGCGTCGAGCTTATGATCTTGTTATATCACGGAGGAAATCGTCTATCATCTACAAATCTAATTATAGAGAACTAGATTAGCTAGTTAGGTTTGAATGTATGTATACTTTTACAACAGACAAGACCGATGTGTCGTGCATTCCTACGTATTTCATATGCTTCATAAATATTTTTCCTCTTGATGCACGTTCCTCCCATGCTCTTTAATTTAGAAATTTTGATCATAATCTCAGATCTCAATATATAATACTTTTGTGCATATAATATAATGTAGTGTACGTGTGTTGCTCAAGAAAAATTGGTTTAATTACCATGTGTGAGACATAAAAAGGTTCATCGCATTTCCTCTTGTACTATTTTGGTCAAATCGCAACAAAGGGAAGTTATTAAGACACATAAAATAACTTTCAACATTCGACCAAATGAGTGTAACATTAGCATCGCAATTGGAGTATAGAAAAAATAAGGGTCTGTTCGGATACCCTCCAATAAAGCATTAAAATATATTATGGTATTTAAAATTCATTAAAGTAATAAATAGTGTTTGGATGTAGAGCCCGAAACACATATTTCTTTTGACTAAAAACACCTTTTTGCCTCTCACTCCTCCATAACAGTGAGGGCACTACCTCCAATGCAATACTCATGATTTATTTTTTGAAACTCACATAATACACATTAAAATTTAAGGCCAAATAATGCAATTTAATGCATAATGCAATTTAATGCATGGAAATCCAAACGGACCCTAAATCTTCTTTGATAGTTATAACAAACAAAGATCATATATACCATAAATTAACGAGAAATTAAATAACAAGTGTTAAACTTTCATCATGTACACAAATCCCTGCAATTTGTTGCCACTTCAATATATATAATTATCTAATTAAACATATATGATCATCATAATCAGTACGTACGTTATAGTACTATGTACCGTCCAAATTAAACATTAACAATGGCATCATTGTGCAGATACATACATATACCCACAATATATATGACCAATGACCTCTAGGTGCTAGCCGGTCAATTATTCGCCTTCGAGTCATCTCCTTGGCTGAGCTGAGACGCGACAAACTTGTCGAGAACACGCCAATCGGTGACTTGATCATCATCCTCCATTGCAGCCGAGCCATCATGGCTAATTTGAAGCTTGGGCTCCTCTTGGCTCATTTGCATAGACTGCATTGTGATGTCTTGGTTCATGTTGAGTCCATAGGGCGCAAATGAGGACTCGCAACTTGATGGGCCAGCCAAGGCGGGTTGGAGGAATCTAGGGTTTTGGAAGAGTTGGAGTTGGTGGTGGTTGGGATGAGGAATGCTATTATCTTGCGGGATTTGGTAGGGCGCGTTTTCGAGTTCTTTCTTGCAAGAAGTGTTGGAGAATGGATGGAGGTGGTAGTTTGATGGCATGGAGTTGGATTGAGAGGCGCCTTGCTTTGGTGATATTAAGTCGTCTTGTGAGTCCGGGGGCATGAAGGAGACTTGAGTGTCGTCGTACCAATAGGGCATTGGTGAGTCGTGGTCGCCCATTCTCCTCATTGTTGTCGCCGTTCTCTTCTTGAACACCCTACACACCACCCATCCTTCCTCCTGCTTATAGATCAAGAATGGAAAATAGATTTGATTATTTCATTTTGTGATGCCGATCATTAGTTATAAAATCAAGCTAGTGATGTTCCTTGAAGTGTGGAAGTATGAATCTTATGATATCAAGTTGGTATTTCTATTGAAGTTTATGTATCTTCATATTAATTATTAGCCACCATTTCATTTCTACTAGGCCATATCATTTATGTTACACAAAGGGTTAAGTCTTTTTTTTTTGGTTGAAACATAGGGTTAGGTCTAAGCAATGCACAATCTTACCATAGTAGGCAGTGTTCCAGACTAAAACCAAAATAAATGACTCAAATTAGACACTAGTGGTGATGAAATGTTTTTGATTTTTTGTTGTTCTTTCTAAAACTATAGAACCAAATTTCTTGACACTAGTTGTAAGTTAGAAACAAACTGTTAGATTAATGATGATCGCTCAAACCGGACATAACCCTAATTGGTGAATTGTCTATGAGCCAAGTTATTCAACTAAATTATGCAATACCTAGCTAGCTAGTTCTCCCACCTCCATACTTGCCTGTGAAGTACCATTTTCATCGGTCTCAAGCCTATACTCGTGCATGATCCAGTCCGACTTCTGTCCATTTGGGGCTCGGCCTTTGTAAAACACCAACGTCTTCCTCATCCCGATCAAGTCATGCTTTGAGTAGATGGCCTTGTCTCTCCCGGTAGCCTTCCAAAACCCGGCTGTGGTTGCCCTATTCGTGCGAGTCCCCGTAGGGTACTTCTTGTCTTTGTGGCTAAAGAAGTACCACTCGTTTTGGTCTTCAGTTCCTAGCCTGCATAGCTCTATATACACAAAAGTCACATGGTAATTAGCATATACAAATGAATATGTTTGATCTTCAAAGAGTATACATATTGTTGATTTCATATATATATGTACCTATGAGATCCCAAGGCTCGATCTTATAGAGATCAATGTCTTTGATCACATCTAGGTCAATCCTCCTCGAGGTAATCTTCCTCCTAAGATAGTAGTCCACGAGCTCCTCGTCGGTAGGGTGGAAGCGAAAACCCGGGGGAACGTGTGAAAATGCATTCATGTTCTCCCGAGTTATGCAACTAAAGCTTGATCTGCAAATTTTTGTTCGATATTTGACATGTTATGCTTGATCATGTGCAAGTTCATAAATGATTTCAAGCAAAATAGTATTGTGTGTAGTTAAATAAAGTAAATTAACATAAGCTATACGCTTACAATCTGTGGATTATGATGAAAAATAAGGATTATTGTCATCATGAATATTCATTTTGAAGGTTACCTTGAGAAAAGTAGAAACCTTATTGAATCAATGACATGGGTTAATTCATTTATACGTATGTTAAAACTTCCATTGATAAAATGATACTCCCTCCGTTTCATAATAAGTGTCGTTTTAGCACTTAAAATTTGTTTCATAATATGTGTCGTTTTAGGTTTTCAAAGTGATTTAATAGGGGTGAATGATGATAATTTTTATTGGAATGTGTATTTGTTGACTAAAGTTGTTCATGCATTGGCCAAAAAAATGTAATGAGTGGTAAGATTAAGAAAAAGTTGTAAGTTTTAAAGTGAATGATTGCTTTTCTTAAAAACATTGTTAAGAGCTAAAACGACACTTATTATGAAACGGAGGGAGTACTATAAACTAGTATAATCATATGTCTAGAAGATGAAGAGATCGAGATCAACTAGATCATTATATTCAAGTACATTAATTAGCTCATATAATATAGTAATAAGAATGGAATAATAATTAAATAGTCAAAACATATGATTAATGGATTAAAAAAGAGTAAAAACCGCAGGCTTTTTTCAGCCGCAGCAAGTTAATGAGAAACAAAGCATATGGAGCTAGGGCCACCTTTATGCATGCCTTCTCAACACCAAAACCCTAATGATGGCTTGCTCCAGACAAACAAAAACAAAACCAACTAAAAAGGCAAAAACCAACAACTAATACAACACATTAAGTCGAATTAACCACATACATACAGCCGATGGGGTGGATCTGATCGACGTGCGCGCTTGATTCCTTAGGGCTTGAGTGAAACGGGTTCGGATCAAATCAACGGGAAACGAAAGAAAGAAAGTTATATAGCAAAAAGGTTATATTATGTTGCACACATATGGGTTGTTGCTAGAAAGAAGGAACGAATGAAGGGTTTGAGGAGGAGTTAGGTTATAAGGTGGATCGTTTCGATTCGAAGGAGGTTGAAGATGAAGGAGAAGCTAGACGGAGTTGCTATCAAAGAGGGTAGTTGTCAGAATTAAGTGGGGAGGAATTAAAAGGTGCCCACCTGGATCGGAACCCTGGATTCGAGGCTAAGGCTTTGGAGAATGATTGAGGTTTTCCCAAGTAAGGTTTTCCAGGGGTTTGTTGAGGATCTTTTGATCGATCTAGTTTGCATACAATGATGTGTGAGTGAGTGTGTTTGTGTGTTTGAGAGAGAGAATGAGAAACGGAACGGGACGGACAATTGTTCCTAGTTTTATGGATTTAAATGGAAGGGGGTTCAATATGAGAAAGGGGGAAAAAATAATTTATTTGATTGAAAAAAGTATGTTTTGGATAGTTGATGGGCTTGAAAATGTACCAACTTTTGAGTTTTTTGAAAGCTATAAGCTAAACCTAGCAGCCGGTAAGGATCATAAAACAAGTAAATAGGATTATCGACCGACTTAATTCAATAAAAAAGAGTATGATAACACTTGGCTCTTCGCTAGCTCGTATAAAGTGTCGAAAGTAAGGATCTTGCTAAATAGTAATGAATTTAGAACGTGTGAGGGTGTTATATATTTATTATCGAATGATGTTAGGGGTTGAGTTATTTCATCTAATTTATTAAGTAAAAATACTTTTGTTATCGAATGTGGGTATGTACATGCATTATACTACTTTTCCAAGAAAAAAAGTGTTTTAAACTTATAGAATTTTTTGCAAAGAACGTAGCCCGTTACAAAAAGAGCCTAGAACTTTTAATCACGTTTAATTTATTAGTAACCTTTCCACTTGTAAATTGTGCATCATCTCCAACTCATCTTAACAGTAATAATGTTTTCCATTATAATAAACCCGGCAATTATGATTTATGACCCTAAAACACGAAAGTTAAAAAGAATTAATGTAAAGCGGAAAAAGCAAGGACAAAGACGCCTCATCCGACGGTCACAATCACGATCATGATCATTCGATTGAGATCTGATCGATGGATCGATCAGGTAAGATCCTTAATCCTTTACGTGACCCATTAATTAACGTCATGCCTCTATCTCTCTCTCACACACAAAATTAACTTTTGTCTCCTTCAACTCCAGTGTTGATGTAAAGAAGGTTAGTTTACTTACTCTGGTTTCTTTTTGTCTTACATTCATAATCACTCATAAATCGGCCTTAGGTAAAAAATGCTTTCTCACTAGCTTAATTTAATTGGTCTAAAAATTGCTAACATTTTTAGGGCTCTAAAAGTAAAAAATGGCACTAAACTAAAGCAAAGCCACATTTCATCATCGGTTTGGGGCTACCAAGCGTGTATGTATAATATTTGTATATGATGCCTTCCTTTTCCTTAACGGGATAACATTGTCAACGTAATTATACTTACAAATTGATGTCTTTTTAACCTGTATTAGGGTTTTCTAATATAATTTAGGTGAAACTACTTGCTCGTGTGAAAATGCTTGACGTTAATATTACTACTTTGTTTTTTGAGTTTGACGTGCCATTTTTAATCATGCACCATAAAAAACAACATGAAGGTCAACCTAATTAAACATATTGGTGCTCAAAAAAAAAATTAAACATATTGTAGTAATTTGTACTAATGATCGAAAATGTATAGTTTCACACAGAAAATAATATGAATAAAATGGTTTGCTTGGCAGTCACTCAAAATTTAGTAAATAGCCCTCACCAATATCCACCACCGACCGTCATAATTAATTTGCACGGGGATTATGTACATTCCGTTCCGTTTCCTAGCCGTCTTAAAACTCCGTTTGCCTACTTTTAATTTTTATAGATAGTACATTTTGATACGTATTATTAAATTGTTGCCCACTAATCTCACGCTCCTAAGCGAACAGGTGAGTTAATTGTCAGTAATGATCATTAACAAGAAGTTTCCAACAGGCGACCTAATTGACATACCAACATGCATGGCCTACACCTCAATAGAATGCTCGTGTGCTTGTTTAAAACCGGCTAAGGTTCGTAACTACTAGTGTAGAAATAATGATTTTATGTAATTGGGCATGATAATATGATCGATTCGAGGAAGGGTTGCATTGGTCGATGGGCGACGGACAAACGGTGAAATTTTAAAAAGGATCATGAGTTTGTGTCGCCTTCGCTTATATATGAAGTTTTTTCGAATTCTGGTTGAATTGTGTTGAGGTTCGGTTTGCCATTGTGTTTGAGTGTAAATGAGTGAGGCTCTCCACATCTTCGACGAAATTAAAAAGACTTGGTAGATTAATTGTGGGTTTGACGCACATACATATCTTAAAGTCGGAAAAAAAAATGGAGAATTTGTTAAATTGAACACTCGACTAAGGCAGCAGGGTTATGAAGAAAATCCTCGCGAAGCGACCGGTCGTATTGTATGTGGCAGCAAAAAGAGTAGATGTTATAGTTATAAGAAGATTTACCCTTCTTGTTTAATTTTCATTCGCTTATAAAATCAAATCGAACTATTTTAGACTACATCCGATACGGCGATACCTAGAGTAAGCGCTACACACATCATTCAATCCATTTAATCAAAATTTTATTTAAAGCTCATCCAAATTAGAGGTTTTGAATGATTTGCAACTCGTAGTAGACTACCTATGGAAAACAAGATAGAAACGAAAAATAAAAGTAAATATATGGGTAGATTTTACTAAAGTTTTTTTTTTTGGTAGAAAGATTTTACTAAAGTTTTATAAATAGAAAGTTGCAATTTTTTTATTAAGTGTTGTATACATGAGCCTAAAAATACTGATGAGTAACGTTGAATCATGTGGGGTCCTACTCATGAGTATATCGTACGTTATGCTTGGCCTCTAAGTTTTCCTTTGCCTTTTTGGGTTCTTATGAAGATACAAAACTCCTTTTCAAAAACAATGACTCATGGGTTTGGCTGTAAACTTGTGCATAAAAGTTATACATGTCTCATGAGTCATGAGATATAGTCAATTAAAGCAGCCTTGATGGTATTTTATATATTCATATCTAGCTAATGTTAATTAGGGTTTTTATTATGTGAGATATTAGGGTTCAATGTGGGAAGATATGATGTGTGCGAAAGAGAATGCTAGGGTTTTAGTTATTTGGTTTTGTTAAAAAAATGTAGCAATTTGGATTACAATAATAGAGGTAATGATATGAAATTATTACAAACATACGAAGAAAGATGGTTGGTGGCTTGTTGCAACTCTAGTACTCGGCCTCTACATGGAAAATGAAAGCGGATTTTATGATTTTTGCAATCCTATTCTACAATGTATGACAAAAGATATATTCATCTTCTATTATTTTTAATCATTATGTTTTTTACAACCCTATATTTGGTAATTTTTGAAATTTTGGTTCAAGTTATGAGTGCTTGATTGAGGAGGTGCCTTTATTGCAAGTACTGTATTATTCAAGAAATTTTATATATGGAAGTATGGAATCGTTAAATACTAGTGTATAAGTTTATGTTGTGTATCGCCACAAGAAATGGCATATTCATTTTTAGGGATGTTAATATGTGTTGGATCATAATTCAAATATATATTCATAGTTTAATTTTGGGTTAATAAAAGAGCCTAAAAGAGATAAGACCCAAGAATTAGAAATATGGAGATTATTGTAGAATTTACTAGAATAAGTGGGAGCATTTGACAATTATTAGAAGATTAAGGAAAATTCTAAAGAATAGAAGAAAGCTAAGGACTAAAATTCTCGCCGACTCCCTTGCTAAACTCGCTTTTTCCTTTCCGTTTGGTTTCCATTTCTTGTCCGAGCCGCCTGTGGCTTCGCTTAGTTTTATTTCGGACGATATCGGGGGTAGGGCTTTCCCCCATTCTATCGCTTGTGAGCCCGTCTTTTCCTAATTAAGCTTGCTTTTTCTAACCAAAAAAAGGACTAAAATTCTCTTAGCAAATATCTACCTTGAAAATTGTAATGGTTGTTTCTAGACTTCTAGAGTATGCCTACAACATGTATAAATAGGGGTAAGTGTGATCATTTTAGGGCATCGATTTAAAGAGTAGATCAAGTACGTGTGTGTTGTGTGAGGTCGAGTGAAGTCTCTCACATAATAAAGAGTCTCGAGTCACCCTTATAAACTAGTCTTGTACATTTCCACTATATAATATAAATCAAAGTCACTTTTGTAATGTTGTGTCTTTGTCTCGATTGGGTTTAGTGGGTGTACAAGTCTTTGGAGGGATCGATTTTCCAACAATATGTCATGTAGTCGAGCCGAGTCTTGCTTTGAAATTGCTCAGACCCGACTGGACTAGAACTAGTAAGCTCAAGATGAGCTTTGTGTCGACCTTAAATTTTATTTTCCCTTGGTTTTATAAAGATTCACCGAGCTCAATTCGTGAGCCATTGGTTTAGGTTATTCATGAGATTTAACAATGACTCCAGTTAAGTTATATGGTCACCTCAGAAACAACTTGTTTACCATATCATCTTTACAAATAAATGAAACTAAAAATTAAGCTACACATTTTACTTTAAAGTATAAATTTATATAGTAGAATCAATAAATATATTAGAGTCTGTTCCTGAGTTTGCTCATTTTTTTGGTCAAAGACGAGGGCTGCTATGGCCCTAATTTTATTAATTTACAATCATTCAAAAGAGCAGAAACAATGCTAGGAGGAAGAACATCAAACAAAACAAAGTCAGAGTTTCAGACTAAAGCTACGATTTGCTAAACTATCAGCCACTGTGTTGAGGCTACGGGGAGAATATTGGACTACCACTCTTCAAGGTAAGTGTTGCAAGAGAGTACGGAAGTGGACCACCAACGAAAAGTCGGGGTGGGTCGACGGAATGGGATCGTTGAGCAGGGGCGGAACCACGTTGGCACCAGCGAATTATATAAAAAAATTATTATGGTTAATTTTTTCCCTTTTTATTTTATGTTAGAAAAAGAGGTCTAAAAAGTCTAACTTATTTTGAAAAATTAATTATATTATGGATGGAACCGTAAATTCGCCGCATTGACCCGGAACCGTAAATCCGTAATCCGCGAATATATAATCTAAAAATTGGTTCAAAATCCACCTTGGTTTTAATAAAAACTTTAGTTTGTTTCGAAATTTATCAGTTTGGACTTTGGAGTTTGAACCTATCTAGTCTGTTTGAACTCTAAACTTGTCTAATTTCTTGGTGAGTGTGACAATAAAGCCTAATTTTTAAGACTTAGAAAAAAAGAATACTCATTTTTTTATTTGTTTCATTTTCTTTGCTCAGATTATAAATAATTTTATACTTATATTAAGCAATTTTGGGTTTGTTCCGAGTTCTAATGACTACATATTTAACTTTTTATAATGATTATACTTAGATTAAACTATTTTCTACCGAAAAAAATTAAGGTATTTAGCCTGGAGCAAATTCCTGGTTCTACCTACCACTGTCGTTGAGCAGACCCACCACCATCATTGAATCAGATTCAATTACACAGCAACCAACACGTCGTTCCTCAAGGATCTTTAAGGCTTGATACACAGCTAGAAGCTCAGCTCGAATGGCTGTGTAATGACCGAATTTTGCAGCAAAAGCAGTAAAGAACTCACCATTAGCATCTCGGAGCACTCCACCACCACTTGCTCATAAACATATAATAATCAAATTTGAGTTTATAAATCAAGTCAAAAACTCACATGCATACATAAATGACTATATAAATAGGCCCAATGTAGAAAAGTATGGGCTTATTGGGCCGGAAGAGAAAAATATATGGAAGGCTCATGGACTTTAGACCAAAGCCCTTCGTTCATTATTGAATATATCCCTCTCTTCTTTTTTTTTGTAATTTTCAATACATACGAGTACAATTTTAGAATGGCTTAAACCATATACAAACATCTGAACTCCTCCATTTAGATCATTTAAACATCTGACCTTTGAAATAAACCTATTGGGCATCCAAATTTGTCAAAACTTACCTATTAAATACCTCAAGATGTAATTTGGATATGGTATATTAATTAAAGCTCAAATTTGATAAAATTGTAAACATATGTAGACACCTGAATTTCTATATTTTAGGTAGGCTTTGACAAGTTAGGGTGCTCAATAGGTCCGTTTCAAAGGTCAAGTGTCCAAATGACCAAAATGGACAAATTCAGGTGTTCGTATATGTTTTAAGGCATTTTAGAATGTAATCTAAGACATCTCAATTCAAGTGAACTAGAGAAATACTTTATATACAAGAAATACCAACTCAAACAAAGAACACTTTCATAATCAAACATTAATTGCAATAACTTTTGTTTCATGAGCACTAGAATTTTAATTGATCAAACGGAGCAAACCACAATTTGTGATGTAAATATCGACGTAATGTTACATACATATATGATAAACAAGAAGTTAACCATATATCGCCAATATTGGTGTGGCTAAATTTTAGAAAAAATCAATTCCGGTCCATGCTTTCATAGACCCACAGAGAAAGGCACCCCGGTCGAAGGCAACCAAGACCGGCCCACGATAAACCGACCCACGGTGAACCGGTTCACCACATTGGACCGCCTAATAACGTGAAAACCGGGCCATCGAACCCGCCTCTTAACACCCGAGCCCGGCCCGAAATTCCTATACTCGGCATAATACAACGTGCTAAGATACTTGCTTCCGTCCCACGGCAGCCACCCTTTCGGGCTCACCAACGACCCGATATACGACTTGGCGATCACGGTCCTCGAGTAAGGCCGCCAAGGCCGGCCCAAGTAGGTCCTCACCAGCCGAACAACGGGCCTGAGGTCGGGCCCGGCCATGACCCGGGAGTTGTGGATCACGATCCCGGTGTTTTGGTTCGGGTCGTTTCGGCCTTGGGCGGTCAAGACGTTCATCTGGCCCGATATGGGCCGTCGGGCCTGGATGATGCAGCTCTGGAGGACCACGGCCGCGTTGCCGAAGATGACGTCGATGGTGCCGGCGATGTAGCACTCCCGGTAGAATTGGCGTTGGGAGTGGACGAAGAGGGTGTCTTGGTAGCCGAAGATGCCACACCGGAAGAAGACCGAGAAGTCGGAGCTCGATCGGAGGGCCACCGCCTGGCCCGCCTCTGACCCGGCCGAGTTCACGAACGAGATCCCACTGGCCATGAACCTTGGCCCATCAATTCCTGATTTCATAGACTTTAGCAATTAGCATGAACGTAGTTTAGTGAGATTTTAGTATGTTTTAAAAGGTAAAATTCGATATTTCTCGTCTTGCAAAAGTGCTTAGAAAATTTGCCCTGTAGAGTGCTTAGGATATGAGTAGTACTGTACTAACATTATTAGGATAACATTAGTTTCTTCAAAAGAAAGGTTTAACATTATTTTATCATGTAAGGGAATAATATAACATGCGAGTATGGTATGAAAATCCACAAACCGACACTAAGAGCTAAAACCGACACAAAAATTAGTCTGTTCAATAATCTTTACTGTTTTTCTAACTAAAGTGAGTATTTTGCTCAAGAAAATTAGTATCATAAATTGATTAGACTTATCACACTCTACAATTAGCATACGTTGACGATATGCAAATGCAAAGGAGTTGCATACTATATATTATATGGAGAATCATATGTTATGTCACGTCATCAAGCATAGCTCATTAACAAACACTATAACGCAATCAGTTTTTTAATCATGTCCGTAATCTGAGCTAATGAACTATATAATGCATGTTGACAAAGTTATACCAAAGAAAAGAGAAACAACTAGCTTTAGTTTCAAAACATGACTTAAAATCCTTATTGAGAGAAAACGTGACTTAACATCAGAGCTTGACCCAAATGTAACCGATCTGACATTTTTATTTAGAGTCAACTCTTTTAGACTCTTTAAGTGGGATCTAAGATCCAGCTCTTACACCTAATTATATTCTACTATATCTTAGTTAATTCATAAAATTATCCTCATTAAATGCACCCATTAAAAAATGCATACACCCAACACTAAGTACTACATGAATCATTATTATAAACATTTTATCAAAAGTTAAGAAAATCAAAGAGTTTGGAATTGGAAGAATTATAGTGCATGTGTACGTACCTGCCGTTGCGGAGTTGTATGTAGTGTAGCCAGACTTTATACTCCTTCCACTAGTTATGATTGTAAGCCTAAGTCCATCACCCACCAACATAACGTTACTCAAGTAAGGATTCACCCATATGTTCTCCCTATAAACTCCCCTCTTAACATTGATGACCTTCCTCTTCGATCCTCTTACCCTTTCGGCCTCGTTGATCGCTTCCTGAATGCTCCGAAAATGACCCGAACCATCTTTCGCGACCACGAATAACGCCACCTTAGCTGCCAACGACCGCCTCCCTTGCAAGAGCTTCCTATCTTGCCTAGTCACCCAACTAGGGAACCCTTGGTCACTAGAATGGTTGTACCCTAAGATCTCATCCATGCCCAAGATGCCCTCATTTATGGCTAGGCTGTTGCTTATCAAATCAGACACGTTGTACTCCACGTGAGGGAGCATGAAATCCGTTACGTTTAGATCCGAGGAGCTAACCCTACAAGTTTCTAAGTTTGTGGAGGATGCGCTAAGCCAGGTTTGTACATCAAAGTCACTATAAGTGGAGCTTGTTAGGCCTTGTAGGGTTTGGTTGAGTTGGATGATTGTGTTGTGGTAGAGCTTCACGCAATCCGCCCACGCGGCTCGCTCCTTGTGGGACGTGCAATTGCGGCCCCACCTGTATGTGTGGCCCTGGGCCGCCAGGGCGCGATCCAGGGCCACCTGGATTGTCAGTCTCCTGAAGTCGTATCTGTTGGACGGTTTGTATGCGTGGTGTTTGAGCCCCATGAACCATTTGCATGGCCTCGGGTGGGGCACGGTGGCACACCATGCATAGATGTCGTCTTGTGGGGGAGGGATTTTGTCGTATGGTGAAGGGGCGATGGTGAAGTCGTCTGTTGAAGGAAGAGGTGGAATGCTTTCGTCATTTGGTGAAGGAGTGATGGTGTAGTCGTCTATTGAAGGAAGTGGTGGAATGATTTCGTCGTATGGTGAAGGGGCGATGGCGTCTGTTGAAGGAAGTGGTGGTTGGATTGGGGAGGATGTGGTGGCAAGTGTCACTCCGAGGAAGAGGAAGAAGAGGAGGAAGATTGATGCCATCGCCCAAGGTTTTTGGTTTTTCTATTTAATGATGGAAGGTGTGGGACTTGGGAGACTCAAATCTATAGAGCTTTTGTGTGTTATATAATGAAGAGATTAGAGTTCGATCCAAGGATAGGAGATTAATTGTTTTCTATTGATATCTTTGAGAAATGGTGATTAATGTATTGCTTAATGCAAGGATTTGGAACATGCTAGGGCATTAAATGTGACAACTAGTAGTTTGATGCAAATGCACAAAAAATATATGTGTATGTCAGAAGAACCGTGTCGTCCTCCTTGATTTAAGCGTAAATTTGTAATTTATTTTCGTAAATGTATCTTGTAAGTTAAATCCAAATCAGCTGTTGCAATATGCACCAATCCATGTCAAAAACTTAAAATGCAAGTGTTTCAGTACACATCTTCTAACTAACAACATTTCGAAACATAAATCATGAGCTGAGTTGCACGTTGAACAAGTTTGTACATCAAGTTTCAAATTCTTTGCTGAAATTCTAGTTTCTTTTTGGATTGATTTAGATTGGGTAGGGTAGGTACGTTGAATACAGAGTAATACATATGTGCCAATAACGCAACATGAGAATTATAATGATAGAATCAAAAACCTTCACAAAGTTATGTCCCTAGTAAGTGTACGTGGCATGGATTAACATTAATGTATGATCGATGAATGGCTTGGAACAAGTTCTCAATGGCACACCAGATGGAGTGAGCAGTGGAGTTTGGCTTCATCACAATGTCAAAGATGTCCATGGATATAGCTCCGTAGATCCATGAGAGAACGATATAATCGAGCATGAGCGAATTTTCATCGGTCGGATCAAAAGAGGCAGATCCATCCACATGAGATTTAAGAGCAAATTTGCCCAAAGTGACAAGAAACAATTCACGCCATTTGTTGTAATTGGAAGAGGAGAGATCCAATGTAATGGGAACATGGGTTTTAATACTGGCTACATGAAGGGCTTGATTTGTGGCAAGAGTTTTTGGAGAAGGGGTAAGAGCAGCAGGTGTGACTTGTGGTGGGAGGCCAGAATTGTTACTGGTGTTGGCACCGTTGTTGTTACCGGGGTTGTTGAGGGGTGGGGAGGGAGAGCGAGACATCTTGAAGAGATCGGAGGTTGAGAAATTCATGCTACTGATACCATGAAAGTATGGAAAATCCCACGATGGGTTGCCACTGTGTATTGAACAATATATATAAGGTTTACATCAGGAGAGAATATCTCAACAGAATAGAATTGTAACAATACAACTGATATTCCTAATATTATGCTTAACTAACAGCTTTCTTGTCGTATAAACATCAAACATCGTATAAACTGTCATCTTCGATCAAAATGAATGTGCTACGCAATATATGTCAAACTTAACATTTTAAAAACTACGTAAGAGACCTCCAATGATTACACATTTTAGTGTTTTGTCCTTCCATATAGTTAACACTTACGCATCCAATTGTGCTAATTTGGATTAGTGTTGGTATATGCATATAAAATTCTTAAAAATCTAAGACCATTAAGCCTTAAGGATAGATAAACCTTTGTTAAAACAAATGACATAAATCTTTTTTGGTGAACGAGGATGGGACTCCTCGATGGGAAGCGATTTGTGCCAACGGTTGGAATGAAATGGGCCGGGCCTGGAATTGGCCTATTTTAGCCCATTAGCCCAATTGGAGGAAAAAAAATCTTAACACGGCCTTAACCAGGATCTCTACTTTCGGCCTGCAAGAAAGAATCCACAAAATGGAATTTCATGACACTAACTTGATCATTAGTGCCAAGTGCCAACCTTGTAATTTAAATGACAACTTTATAATGATGGAGAAATCAAACTTCTTGTAATATCATATCACAGATGTACACAAGCTAGCATGCAAATCTTGCTGGTTGCAATTATTAAGATCTCTAGCTTCCTCGATCGATCATAATAATTATAACAATGTCAACTACAATCTCGATCATTTGCACAATCGTAGCTCCATTGGAAATTAATCATCCAGATTTTCTACCTACTTAATTGGCTTATTGGGATTCTTGCTTAGCATTTTTCTGAAAAATGTGAATACTAAAGTTAAAACGTGCGACCAAAATGAATTTGTACGTGCTGTAATGAAGAATAAGCATGTATATAATTTGGGGCAGTACATATAATCATGCATGTTCTTACCGATCCTATAGGATATTAACCATGTTATATTAATCACAAATACATTGTGGATTTTAAAATATTAGAGAAATACGAATTTTCTTCTTCGATCATGATTGGATATCAATTGGACGATAGTCCCTTACGTGCATGAATTATATATACTAGTTGTACCTGTCGTGCCATGCACCACGACTTGTATTTTTAAATTTATTTTTAGATATATAATAAATAGAATATTAGTGTGAAATGTATAATAAAAGTTTTAACATAATTTGATTTCATTGAATATTAGAGGTTTTTTGTTAAATGATTGATTGGGAATATGTTATTATGCAAATCATGTACTTATATTTTATAGACTTATAGTCAATAGAATACATTATTATGTAATTTATGTGTACTTATATTTCAGTATGCAAAACACCAGCTTGATATGCACAAATTAAACATGTAGTTATTTTCATCATAATACTTAATGAATAATATTTTGTCTCTATATTTATAAATAAACCAAAGAAAATATCTTACTAAAATATAATATATTTCACAGATCATGATATTCTGAATCTAAAAAACAATTGATATAAAAAATTTTAGGAAATTAATACAAATTGTTAAAAACAATTTATAAAAAATATAAGGTGGGGGTGGGAATAAATTTTTTTATATTAATTTTAATATTTTATGAATTCCAAAATAAATTAAATAAATGTTAGTGGTATGTCTAGCTTAACTTGTTGTACCATATATGACTATGCTTGTATAATTTTTTATATATTTTTATATAAATTTTATGTGTACTTATATTTTTTATATAAATGTTAGTGGTATATAAATTTTATGTGTACTTATATTTCACGTACTTATATAATTTATTTTAATATTTGATCTATGATGTTCTTTATACGTACGGTTTATACCTTGATAATTTGATCTATGATGTCAGCCGGTCAAGATAGCTTAACTCGTAATTTGATAATTTTTCAACTCTAGCTCCTTATATTTCTTTAATACTACAAAGTTTTTTTTAATTAAAATATAGAAATTAGATGAAAAAAGATAAAAATTAGAAAAAGAAAGAGATAGATGATAGACAATTAATAAGAATAAGAAAGACTTTAAACTTATTTTTCTAAATTTTATTTCTTAAATGGAGTGGGGTCAGAATTAACGTGGAGGCTCGAAATTCTCCGGCTTTAATATATAGTATAGATATAGATTTTCCGGATTAAATATTAGAGAAATACGAATCAATCCATGTGCATATGGTAGATTGATAGCTAGCTTATACATCAATATGTAATTAATATGTAATTAATAAGCTAGCTATCATATGGTAGATTGATAGCTAGCTTATACATCAATTACAAGCAAGATTCGAGAAATCCATGGAGTCATCAAGTTTCGAAACCTTCGTATCTGGCGTCTGGATGGACAAATCTTGAGGGCTAAGTCCCTATGGAATGAAGGAGACTCTAATTCGGTTCGAAGAAGGGAACAATCCAGAAGACGTAACCTTTTCCTTCGCCATCCTACAACAATTTGGAGCCTAGGGCTGTCTCTGTGTTGGAATTGTTCAGGAATCTGGGTCCAGGCGACGTGGAGCTTCAGAGATAGGGGAGGGCCGCCTTTCCAAGGAGATCGACGAGGGACTGATTTCAAACAAGAAGTGTGAGGTGGATGGCAGAAGCGTTGCTTGGTTCCCGCCGAGCAACAAGGACGATCCACTTTGGACCCATCAAGGAGGTGAAATCCTTCAAAGAACAAGTTATATTCATATTCATGCCCCCTCTCTTTGATTGATATTCATATGGTGTGATCGGTTGACGATATGGATATTTGTGCTATGGGAAGTTATGAATCATACTTTTGAACAACTCTATGAACCCTAACTCCTTGAACAAATTGAACCGAACTCCACCATGGTCGAGGAGACCCTTAATGGTGGTGTTCATCTGCACCAGCCCGTGTCTAAATTCATTGATGCTCAAGTATTTGAGCTCTGAAGTGGATTCTCTAAGACTATTTTTGTCTCTAATGAAACTGATATATGTGCTGAAGTAGCGTTAAAACTCAGCAAATTCCATGACTGTTACTTGTCTGGACAACATACAGGAAAAAATAACAAGGATTTGGATGAACAATTGTCTGATGAACAACTTCATGATGAACAATACTTTGAACAACTATCCTTTGAACAATCTGAACCCAAACCCACCATGGTGAGGCTAGCCTTTACGATGGTGGTCAAAGGAACAAGAATAATGCATATTGTCTCATATTTTGTCTAAATTGACAAGTGACCATTGTTTCAAAATTTCTAATGCTCATGATACTACTAGTACTGATGAAAATTTCTTGTTGCTTAGGATATTCATAAATTTATGGGTGGTTCTTTGTTGATAGCCTACTCCTTGAGCATTACCCTCCAATCTAACTGATTGGAATTTTTGCCGAGCTGCAGTGATTTGTAGGATGACTTGTGTTCCTCTTTGTATAAATTTTCAAAAAGTCGGAGTATCGTTTGGAATTTTTCGGACCGAGTTTGTCTAGGCCAAGTCGCTTGGTGCTCAGAGACTTCTGAAGATCCTTCATCTAGGTGGAGGGAACGTCAGCTGTCCATTCGCACACCCCAGGATGGGTCGACTTGATGCCGACGGCACTATTTTAGTGTTTTACTCACCCCGATTCCAAACTCCCTCTGCTCTTTCTTTTTGAAAATTTGTACCTCATTTCGTCCATCTTGCTTGCCATTTGTGGCTCTTTTGAATTTCCTCGCCGTTCACGGCCTCTCGGACTGCCAAGTTTATTTGGTACTCCGAATTTTTACCTTTTCAAAAAAAAAAAAAAAAGACTCGAAAATATAACATACTAGCGATATCCGTCATGTTATGCATGATTATTACTCATGTAGGGGGTTTATATATTTTAAAACTATTTTTATTATAAATAGGATATTAATGAGTGGACATATAATGAAAATTTCAAAATATGAAAATGTTTTTTGTCCTAGACAAAAAAAGAAATTGTTTTTCAGATTTATATGACCATACGTATTTGATTATAAAAATATAAAATCATATTTTCATGATTAATATATATATCATTATCCCTATTATCACAATTTTGAGGCATTATCTTATAAGTTAATGTGATACAAAATAAGATTGTTTAATGTAAAAATTTAGAAATATAAAATGGGTCTAGTAGTAATTTTGAAACTTGAATTTTGGATCGTCATAAAACTCTGATCCAGTCCGGCCTTGGATCGTAACCTGAATTTTGAAAAAGTATGGACCATGGACCGGATCGACTCGGTCTGATCCATGTTTGCAAAACCCTAAATGAGTGTGCTAGTTCCTTTAATTAGTATCTACTATAATACAGTATAAAGCGGAACCCAAGTCTTTGTTAAAATTTGCGCCACGTCATCAACCCTGAATAAAATAATGATTTTATTTTTTGCATTGATTTTCAATAAATAACTTATATATCTTCTTGATATCTTATCCAATTTCCTTATATATACTTAATATCTTACTCAATTATATATCCTTATACGAATAAGGAAATTGAAGTGAGTTTCTTTTATATTCCATACAATTTTTTCTTATTAATTAGTATACATTTTTTTCATCATTGAATATTGAAGAATAGTGACAGAATTTCACATGTGTCAATAGTATATATATTCATTAATAATATAAATTTGAATAAAACTATTTTAGAATTAAAATTGTATGAATAAAAGTACATATATAGGTCAATAGGTTCGGACTTTGGTCTATCGGATTTGGATTATAAGTTCCCGCGTTAAAAGCGTATTCGTATCAAAATTCGATCTTAAATCGATTAATTCGGTTTTATATTTACATTACCCGTACATGGTACGGGGTTTGTACTAGTTTTTAATTAACATATATGCCCTTAAGACAAAGAATAAAAACCATTAGAAAAGTTTATAGAATTTCTAAACAAATCTTCCTTAACGAAGATTCTTGTCTTATGCCCAAAACAAATCGAAATAAAATATATGACATCTACGTAAGTTGCCATTTCCCCGCCAAAAAAAAACACAATTTCAAGTACATATAATTAATATGATCGACCTCCCTGACCAAACAATATAGTATATGATATGATCACATCGATCAAGTTTAAGCAGGGACGTTCTTACCTATCTACCTACTACACACGACACATAAACCCTAATCCCAACCGATCCATATATAAATGCTACTTTCGTGGCATAACTCTTCACAAAACCACAAACAGTAATACCCTTTTGTTGTGTGATCAAATATCCAAAGGCCACAAAGTTGAAACAAATCAACCACCAAACCATGAAGCCAATTAGTCAATCTCTTGTTCTCCTTCTCATACTCATCCACACAACCACCATTTCAGCCTCCTCTGCCGCCGCCACCACCACCTTTGACGCCGCCACCTCCTTCATAACATTCACGTGTCAATCCACCACCTACCCTAAGCTTTGTGATGCCACATGCTTGCCTTTCGCTCCAAAGATCGCGGTTGATCTCGACCGCATGGCTCATTACGCGATAAACTCGGTGTTAGTGGTCTCCAAGAACACGTTTTGGACGGTTTACAAGGTGTCAAAGGAGAAGAGACTCAAGCCAACCGAGAGAGCTGCCGTTGGTGATTGCATCAAGTTGACCATGGATAGCATGGTGCGGGTCAAGAAATCGCTCGACGAAGTCGATAAAATGAAGAGCGGGAGAAGTGACAAGTATAAGAGGTTTCAACTGTTGAATGTTAAGACTTGGATGAGTGGTGCCATGGCGGACTATCAAACTTGTTTGGCCGGTCTTGGTGAGGTGAATGCAAGTGTTGCCCTGAAGAGAGGATTTTCGAGTCGGATTCGATATGTCACGATGCTTTCGAGTAACGCTCTCGCCATTGTCAACAAAATTAAGTAAAAAGTATACATGAATGTATAGAATGTACTTGGAATTTTGATTCATTCAATCATGGTTTTCTTAATCTTGTACACCAGTTGCTTCATGGACTTGTTGGACATATGTATCTTCCTAGAAGCTACTACGGAGTATTTGATTGTTTGAAAAATCTTCATGGCAAAATTAATAAGAAATGAAAAATACATACAAGGGTAAATTGGGCCACATATGAGGCCCAATGGACTTGCTTATTGGGCCAAAGTTCCACTTCATATCCGTTCAAAGACATCAGCAAGATGAATCTAGGGTTTCATTCTCACTCCTCAGTCCTTCGCATCTCCATATATCTCCTCTATTCGCCACTCTTCCATTGCATCTCTGATTGTCTTCATCGTTAAAACATGGCGACCCAGATGAGCAAGAAGAGAAAGGTCGGTTCTTTTTACTCTACACGCTGTATCAATTGAATCTGGAATGTACAAATGCATAATGTCTGAGATCAAAGTATTTGAGTGTAGGAATAGATTTATTCTTATCTTTATGCAATGCTGATTAGAAGTTGTCCAGTTGATTCCGTTATTGATGATTGTATTTGGTGTATCAGTTCGTGGCCGATGGAGTCTTCTTTGCCGAGCTTAACGAGTTTTTGACAAGGGAGCTCGCTGAAGATGGTTATTCTGGTGTTGAAGTTCGTGTTACCCCAATGCGCACTGAGATTATCATCCGTGCTACTCGAACCCAGAATGTTCTTGGTATATGTTCTTAACCATGCGAAAGCTAGCTTAATTTATAAATGTATGTTTATGGAAACTGAACATATATCAGAAATTGTGCTTCATGTTAGGTATCAATCTATCTAAACTGTGAAAATGGGCAGCTTGTCTCCTTGAGTTTTTTGACTAGCATTGGGCATGAGCAAAAGCTCATTACTTTTAATCCCGAGAAAGAGTGTCCATAACTTGTTGATATTTTCTAGTTTGTTGCTAATCTTAGCTTATTTTGCATCTGGCTTTGGTACAAGATTTTCATGAGACCCATTTGGTCTTAATTATTTTTTCAATGGTGTCATGATGTTTGACTCATCTTTATTACAAATACAGGTGAGAAAGGTCGCAGGATCAGGGAGCTGACCTCTCTTGTACAAAAGAGGTTCAAGTTTCCAGAGAACAGCGTTGAGCTATATGCTGAGAAGGTGAACAACAGGGGTCTTTGTGCCATTGCTCAGGCCGAGTCTTTGCGTTACAAGCTTCTTGGAGGCCTTGCTGTTAGAAGGTATATATTTCTTATCTCTGTGGTTTGTTTATATCAATGTTTATATTCTTATTTAGAAGTTTTTATTGTCGTCTTTATTGCGAGTTGGTCTATAAAATACCTCTCTCGTGTCGGAGGATGACTACATTTGGTTTAACCATCAGTCATCTTGAAACACCAAGGAACATGACAATTTCCATTGGAATAAAATTTGACTGGTAAATTGTATTAGAAACCAAGTTGATTGCCTGCATAGTTTTGTCGTTCTTTTCTTTTTGTTATCATCTGTTTTAATTCTTGTTTGATTTAAATCATTTTGTCATCTTTATAGCAAGTTGGTCAAACTAATGTATACCTTTCTTGTGTCGGATGATGACTATATTTGCTTTAACGATCAGTCATCTCTAAAATCCAAGGAACATGACAGTTTTCCCTGGGATGAAGTGACTTGTAAATTGTATTTGCAGTGCAAGCCAAATATGTCTGTCATTTTGGGTGATTTAGATTGAATGGACATGCCTATCAAATCTTCAATGATCATTGGCAATGGTATATGCACTTGTTGGAATCTGTTTGCTTGTTTGTAAGCTTTCATTCCGTCGTCTTTATAGCGAGTTGGTCAAATCTTTAATACCTCTCTCGTGTCGGAGGCTGACAATATTTGCTTTAATCATCAATCATCTTCAAACACCATGGAACATAAAATTTCTATTGGTATGAATCATTTGACTGGTAAATTTTATCAAATCATTAAGTTAGCTTGACAGATTGTAGGGTTTATTCAGAGTTGAAATGATTAACAATGTTTAGTTTATGCTTGAGATATTAATTTCTTCTTTGACATTAATCCTCTCAGGGCGTGCTATGGTGTGTTGAGATTTGTTATGGAGAGCGGAGCCAAGGGTTGTGAGGTCATCGTAAGTGGAAAGCTACGAGCAGCGCGTGCCAAGGCAATGAAGTTCAAGGACGGATACATGATCTCCTCCGGTCAGCCCTGCAAGGACTACATTGACTCTGCCGTGAGACATATCCTCATGAGACAGGTTTGCTTCGTTTTTCTCTTAAATATCCATATTTCTTTCTCCGAGAGCTTAATTTTCTCCTTGAACTTACTAAGTGTGTTGTATATTGGTTAAAAATGAAATAGGGTGTGCTTGGAATCAAGGTGAAGATCATGCTCGACTGGGATCCAAAGGGAAAGAATGGACCCACAACTCCATTGCCAGATGTGGTCATCATTCACACTCCAAAGGAGGAGGAAACTACTTATGTAGCTCCAGTCTTACCGCCTGTTAACGTTATGGAACCAGCGCCCCTTGTCGAAGTCCTGGTTGCATAGAGATGATATCCAGTGCCTATGTTGTTACCATTATGGACCTAGAAGTTAGGAAGTCTGGTCTTGAATTGAGAACTGTTTTGATATGGTAGCTTTGAGCCTAGCTCATGGAAAATACATTGAGGTTTTTTTGTTAGACATGAATTTCCAGAATTCTAGGCATTTTCTGCTTTGCCATATTATTATGGGGTAGTTCATTGGTTATTATACCATAATACAATTCTTTTGTCTTCATTTCTTAAATTAAAGTCAATGCACGCAGATTGGCTCCATCTAAAGATGCTGAAGGGCCATGTTTTTACACATTGCCACATTGGTCTAATGTATTTAAGTGAAAATAAAATATCTGGATCCTTAAAGCTACATTCTGTCTAAAACTAAAGATAGGGCACAAGAATGTATGTGATATATTCTTCTTCTTTTACATGGAATCTTACAAAGTTGAGCGGAATGAAGTAGTACAAATTTCTGCAAACGTTTATTGCTAAAAATGTACAAAATAACATAAAAAAAGTCAACAATTCATTCCACATTAATGTAATCTCTCAATACGAGAAACAACCTTGGGGCATACTATTCAATGTTTCATATTAATGGAAGCAGTTATGCTCCTTCCTATCTCAAGATAAATAATGGTTCAAGCAAATAAAATCCATCACTTGATCTCCTCTTTAAGTTTCTTCAGCTGGAGTCTCTACAAATGAGGTAGAGGATAAGCCCCTTGGCATGTGGCTTGATAGAGTTAAAGCTTCATCTCTTGACCAACAGCAGTTAGGTCAGGAATAACGCCTCCTTTATGATGTCGGATGATCCCATTCCCGACTAGGCCAGTCAGCAGATCAACCGGCTCTCTGGCGCCACCATGCTGCAAGAACTTAGTCCTCAAGGCAGTTCCTGCTTCCCGGGACAACGGCTCTTCCTGAAAAAGCCTTTGCCATATCGTTGCTGCAAAGCACTTGGCATACAAGTAGCTGTAGTAACCTACAAAGAAAGCAATATACATTATGCATGAATGCTTAGATTAATATGTTCAATTGTTCTGTAAATCTCCTTTACTAAGTAGACTAGGATATTTGAAAATGGAGCTGAAATCCAACCACTGGTATAAAACTCTAAGCATACCAGCGCCATAGTTAAGCAAGTGACTGAACCGAGTGTGCCAATGTATCCCATCAACATGCTTCCAGCTTGTGTAATTTCGTTTCAAATCCGCGACTATAGAAACAGTGTCTCTTGGAAAGGGCAGATCACCAAAAAGTTTTTGGTCAAGCAATGCATAGAATACCTAAACGAGCCAGCAAGTGTTTGTCAAAGCTCATGGCTGCAGAAATGTTTGTTTTGGAAGTATGTTCGGGAAATTATGAAGTAAACCCTTAATGGAGTACCTGTCGTTGAAACTCTGTTGCACTGAACATATTTTTTGCACCCACCATTAAGTTCACCAACTTTTCAGGGATAACTTCTCCGGTTGAATAGTGCTTAGCAAATGTCCGCAGAACCCGGTAATCCCAAGCGAAATACCTAATGAAAGAAATGCCAATAAAGCAGATAAGGTACTCTATTGACGATGTTAGTTGTTCATCATCTTACACAATTAGATAAGAAAGCATCACTCACTCAAAAACGTTAGAAGGTGTTTCAGCCAGATCAACTGCTACCCTGGTACCTGAAAAATGTTGGTAATCCTGCATACAGCAAAGGATAAAACTGAGGCAGGATTGATAGTATACTCGACCAAGCTATGTGAACAATACTCCATGTAAACTATACCGTTCTTGACAAGAGTGAATGAAGTGCATGACCGAACTCATGGAAAAGTGTCTCTACATCTGAATGATTAAGCCGAAAAGTTGATGATTTTGAAAAATTGCACACAAGTGCAACAACCTGCAGATGGCAAAATGTCGAAAAATAAAATTGCTAAGAATAAATACGGAGTACAGCATAACTGAAGGCAAACTTAAACCACTATTCTAATTCTGTACTACAAAATAAGTTGCACAGTGTCTAAAACATACCGGAAGTTGGTGCTCAGTTTCGGAAATTCTGCGCCCTCCTTTAATTGCAAAATGAGCACAACCAGGATATTTGCCCTTTCTTGAATACAAGTCAAGGTAGAGGAACCCCAGATCACCCTGAAGAGAACCACAGTTTCCAAAAGATATTAATGAATTACTGATTGTGAAATTTCAGATAACAAACACCGATGTTGTGCACTAAGATATATGCCAATTAGCACACATCTTGGTATGAGCCTATGACATTACAAATTGAGTTATGCTAAACACTGTCAGTGCAGACTATCATGTTCTCTACAGATTTTATAGCCTATAGGCTATATACAAAGGGGCTATCACATTCCAGAATCTTACCAAATACCAATCAATTTCAATTGTTAATTTTACATACCAAATAGTAATATTTTTTAGGATTTAAGAGATATAATTGAAAAAGAATTGAAGACATGGGAAGGGAAATGGAGGGAGAGTGAGAATCTGAAGAAGAAAAATGTCAGGCAGGGATAAAAAATTAAATGAACTAGAATCAGAGTGATTGAAAGGAAAGTATTTTGCCACACACCAATGCTGGTAGTTGCTGTCTATACAGCCCAGATGAGCTATACATAACTAGAAAATACCAATCAACTGAATCCAACATGCAATACCTAGTAAGAAAAGAGCAAGCTAGTATATCATTTTCACATGAAAAAAACTTGCAGGTACCTCTTCTGGATGATGAAGTGACATTTTAATGACATTTGGATGCCATGATTCACCTGGTGAAAGTGGGATCTGATGAAGTGTAGCACCAAATAGAGACTCCACCAGCACATTCAGGCCTTTTAGACATTGAGTCACAGGAAAGTATGCAGAAATTACCTAAACACCAAACAACAAACAAGAAAGAAGCTGAAATAACATCCCGGATCAAATTAAACAGCAACAAAAAATCTACATAATTAAACTGTAATATTAGCCTTCAATTGGACAATACAAAACTGTTCATACACGTCCTATTTGATGACACAACAAATTATAGGCTCAAGTATTCACAAGGTTGAAAGTAAGGGAAAAGTCTCATCTTAAAAAGCTGTTGTTCTCATAAACCAACATCTCCAATATCTAATTATATCAATCAAAAAACAATCTTGCTTATCAACTAACAAGTATTCAAAATGAAAAAGAAAAGAAACCGAAAAGTGTTGTAGCATCACTGTGGTGTTATTATACTGTTCCAAATGCTACAAAAACTCACTATGATGGCATTATATTTTTACACATAAAGGCCTTATATTCTTACCGAAGGATCCAGACCCCAGGTAGAGGATTTCAGCTCTGCAGTGTAATAAGTTTCATCCCACGGCTCCAAGTCTTCATATAAATGACCAGTCTGCTCTCTTTTAAATTTTTTAATCATCTCGAATTCCTACATCATATATAGTGCAACTTCACATACAAAAACATATAAATCATCTCCTTCAAATCATATCCTGAGTTCCTGACTACAGAAAATGACCAGCGTTCAGAAAAGTAGATTAGAAGGACCGTGACTAGCTTCTTCATAAATTATCAATAGAACTTCCTTTTTCATCTCATGGAAGTACTAAGCTGATGTGAAGGGAAAATTTGTTATTTTGGATTATTATAAGCACATGAATTAGCTTTACATATGTTCCCTTCTAATTAAATTGTACCTTGTTTGCTTTTGGTCTCACAACCTCACTCATCTCAATCAATGATGACATTACAACCTCAGGTGAAGAGGCCATATTGGAGCGCAATGAAAACTCAGCATAAGATTTACAGCCCATTATCTGCAATCGCCCAGGGGGAACTAAACTTAATGACAAATTCAATCAACTGTTATATAGATGGAAATAAAAGAAAATTGAAGAAAACTAATGATCTGGCCTGCAAGTATAGCAATCACATAGTTATGTTACCTTTAACTTCTAAAGGATGCATATCTCATCCTAAACTTTTTGTTTACTAAAGTATATATCTATGTTAATAAACTAAAGAAAAATTCTTGGGCGTGATAATTGTTACGGCAGGTTGCAAGCATCTATTCTCACTCTCAATCTTGTAAACCTCATCGGTTGTCACCTGTATCTATCCCTGCACTCATCAATCTTCTGCAACAGTAACTTCTATAACCTTAGTTTTTCCATCTCTACTCACTTGCTTTATCAATATCTCTGACATACACATCTTCCTCTTCCTAGACGTTATCTCACCCATCACAAACAACTGCTGAGATGGCAGACGTTTATGGATCATTAAGTGCCACTGAATTGAAGATTTTAGCAAAGAGCAATGCATGTCCCTTTGAACCCAAGTTTAATACATGAATAAAATATTGTAGAATCTATGGCAAAAAGTTTATCAATCATTAGAATGGTGTGGAGAAAGATTCAAGATTGATGATCTTACTTCAGCAAGTTCATGACGAGCAGCTATAAGCTTATCAAGAACAGCAAGATTTGCACGAGGAACAGAGTTCCCTTGCACATAGACCATTCTTCTAACCTGAGAGGAAGTAGCAGAAATTTCACATGATCATCCAAGCCAGCACGTGAAACACCATAAAATCTGTACCTCTGCATCTAACAGATCTAGAAATATAACAGATCTAGAAATATGTATCATGCCAAATGTTATCACCATAACAGGAAGAATGCAAAGGCTATGCCAGAAGAAGTTAGCTCAAGCATTGGTAAATTCTCCTTTACATGATATCCTGAGTGATTTTGCTTCTGAGAAATATATTGCAAGGAAGAAGAAAACCAATAACGAAGATGGAGTAAACTGCACCTCTGCATCTGGCACCCATTGCAGCATAGATGCCACGGTTCCTGGTTCTGTTATTACTCGATACCCTTTTTCTTTCATGTCTGCCCTTGAACCCATTATTGATGGGTTCGATGTCTGACTATATACAGGCTCAACAAGATGATGTAGTCGTTTTGGGATGCGGCTAGCTGGATATATATCGACATGGCCAGGGTCAGAAGCAATGTTTTGGTTGAACCTAACAAGAAGCCAATCACAAGCAAGCAATAAGCCTTTTGTGTTAACCATAAAAATTTTACAAAAAGAGAATATAGGAAACATTGCTTCAGAGTTACTTACTCGTCGCACAGGTATTGAATATCCACATTCAGCCTATTGACTCTCTGTAGTTTTTCTGTGTACAAAACAAAAAATACATATCTGATGAACTAAAGCTATATATTTTGCCATTTTACCAGGCTGTTGTAAAAAATGGTTGAAGATAGTGAATAAGTACCAGCAGGAAGGTGAATTCCACCCTTTTCAAAGTCAATACGTAGAGAGTGAGCAGCCTTCTTAGCCTCTCCAGTCAAAGAACCACACTCTTGCTGAGCTTTCAGCACAGCAGTATAAAGAACTTGATTCGTGTTTAAGTACTGTGTTATAATATTTCAACACAGCAGTACAAAGAACTTGATAAGTGTTCAAGAACTGTGTATTAATATTTCAATGCAGCAGCCAATTGGCCGTTCCAATGCTGATAACTCATAAATATATTATCAACGAGTAGCAATCTGCTTTATACTTCACCAAAGAATGATGCTTAACAAATCAAACAAGTTTATACATGCTACCAGGCAAATGATTCTGCCTGCATTTTTCTCAAAGTTACATGCATTTTATGCATACAAGATCTTCCATCCAAAGATTGGTAAAATCAACATTTTTGTCACTGCTACAAGCGTTTCATGCATATTACATGGATGGTGTGTGCATTAATGCATTCAATCATGAAATGCTAATACATGTTGAAAATTGAAATCAACAATAATGTAGAAGAGCATATATATAAACATGAAACACCATCAAATGCCAGCAGGCGATAATAGCAAGAAAAAATCAGGAATCACCTCACATGTATATATCCCCCCACTCTCATGGATGCATCTTTGGCTGCTTCCACAAACTCCCTGAATCCCCAAAAGAAATTCACAACTTAATCATATCTTCAAATTAACACACACAAACACACAGAGAAATAGCATATGAATTGCAATAAAAATCCATTGAACTACCTGTCAGGATGAGTATGCCGACAAAGCTCGGCTGAATCCACAACCGAGCACACCTGAGAAAATCCAGACACCAGCCAAATTAGCATACAATCAATCTCCAACCTTGCACCTATAGAGCATCAGATCACCAATCCTTACCGTATCAGAGATTTCATCCATGGCTCGAACGATCTCGAGCGCCGACGGCATTCCAGAGATGAAATTCACAAGCTCTCCAGCCCTAGACGAGCCAAAACAAACACCAAACAGCGAAATCGTACACATCAAACACCAGTACACTATCGGACACGATTTTTCCGGCATTAAATTGAGCATCGTGCTAACCTTTCGATGGCATCCTCTGCGAAGCGTTGGAAGCCCTTGGGGGATTTGAGGTGTTCGAATCCGTAAAGACCTGTCTCTCTGTTGTCAATGGCGGCGGAGGTTCGGAAGAGTTGAGAGGCGATTAGAGATGGCAGCTTGTAAGAGGCGGTCGCCGTCGCCGCCCGACGGAGTAGCGGAAGCATTCTTGATAGTGAAGGCGCCGACGAGGGACGGCCGCCGGAGATGAACTTCAGTTGACGGAGAAGGGAATCGGTGATGTGTTACTTATTAAGCGCCTAAGCAACGGCCGAACCGAATACCGAGTGGTTTAGTATATATAGTCTCAAGTCTTAGGGCACGTTTGGCTGGATAGGCCAATTTTTTGCCTTCAAAATTGCAAGTGTAGTCAATTTCTTGTTCAAAACTTACTACATTTTTTTTTGTACGCATAAAATTGGTGGCAAAGGAATCAAAGCTTTGACCCTTTGAGAGTTGACAGCCATGGGATTGGAGATGAAGCAAATGATCACTCTTATAAAGTTAATAACTCTAGTCCATGTCTATACTCGATAAGGAGAATCCCTCCATTGTTGAAAATTGAAATACAAAAACTTGAAACACAAAGTTGATCAAACAAACATCTCAATGAACAAATATGCAAATCCTTCAAAATTTTCTAGGACCTAAGAATAGAGTTTAGACATATGGCGATGATGAGAGACATCTCTAAGAATCTGCTATTGTAACCTCCACCTCGACACCGGGCTCGATGGTGATGGAGGTGATCTGCTTCACGACATCCGGGGACGAAAACAGATCGATCACCCTCTTGTGAATCCGGAGCTCAAACCGATCCCAGGTGTTGGTTCCTGTACCCAAAACCCAAACCAATAAGTGCACCTAGCTTTCGATCCACAGTAAGTAAGTCAAATTGTTTCTTTTACTCTAATAATGCCTAAATCACAGGTCCTAGGTAGAAATCAGTAATGAAATGGGCAACAAACAGCAATTGATCTTCATTAATGTTACCTTCACCACAGGGAGCTTTCCTAGTGGTAATTTTGAGAACCTTGGTAGGAATTCTAACTGGTCCCTTGACCCTCAGCTGCTTGTCTTTCGCCCCACGAATCAAATCAGCACAAACTGCATTACAAAACAGCAGCCAAAATTACATTATCACAGAGCAAAGTTGAAGACTTGAAATGATGATCATTTAAGCATTTGGCAAAGTTGTTCAAGTTTTACAATTCAAGTTCGATTCTTTTTACTTCTTCCTCAAGCTTAGACTGCAGAATCAAACGAAATGAGCATTTTCTAATCAAAGGAAACAGCTTTTCCTAATCATTATGTACAGAAAAGATGATACCTTTTTCAAGATTCTTGACATTCTTAGAGGAAAGTGTGATCCGGATTTTGTGAATCTGCTCTTGAGTGTCCTCCAGCCCTGGCTTCATCGGCTTCATTGCGAGCGCCATGGTTGCTCCGATCACCAAACTGCTACTGATTCACAACAAAAACATCAAAACGAAACCATAATGATCGTGACACTCAGTTGCATAAAGCAGCGAACTTTTGGTTATTTCTTGAGTTATAAGAACCAGCAATTCCTTTTTTGACATACGAAAATAGAATTGAGAACGACAAGTTCACAAAGTTCAAACCTTTGAAGAGAGTTTGACGAGGCAGAGAAGATTTGCCGGCAATGAAGAATCCTTTCTCCCGAGTCCTTGTATTTGTGTTTATATATCTCTGGTTCCGAGGGTTCAGCAGTCATATGTAGTTTGGGGACAAATTAGCCCACATCAAGAGCCCAAGGCCCAGAGCCCACCAAGTAGACAATATTGACGATTGCCCGAATTAAACGCCTGGAAAATTCGGGAATGCGCCTGCCTTGCAATATTTAGGGTTTTAGACAGGAGAAGCAGTCGCTTGCTGACAGGGTTTTAACGTTCTTACCATTTGAAAAATTTCTCATACTCTTTCTCCTCTAGCCCTCCTTGCAGAATGGCCTTCTGGGGTGAGTGTATTCCGATATGGTTCCTCAGTTTTGACTTTGTGATGCCAATTTACACCTTCACAAGCTTCAGTTTTTGGTTTCATTGTTTGCCGGTTTTCATTTTTCCTGATTTTGTTGATGTTGAGTTGGTCATGTTGCTTTGACTTGTAGGAATTGAGGTGAAGCCCAAGGAACCCCATACTCTTAGGTATGGCGACGTGCAAGGAAAGCTTGTTTTGACCCAGGTATATACAGGAATTGATGTCTATTTGTTCCCCACTTATTGTAATTTCTGCATTTATACTTGGGAGTCTGTATCATGGATTGAGCTTAGAATTTCGTGTGCTTTTTAAACATTGCTGTAACCTGATTGATGCTAGTTGGCTTTTTATACCATGTTGACTTCATCTTCTCATAATTGAAGTTTATATACTTCTAGGATTACTGAGTCATGTGTGATATCTAATTGACCTTGACTGTGCTGAACATGAATCAGGCTACTTTAGGGATGGGTTCTTCAACAAAGAAGAGTATCTTGCAATGTGAAGTTGGAGACAAGAGTCCTGTATACTTGTGTACTTTGCTCCCTGAGAAAATGGAGTCCTGCCCATTGAACCTTGAGTTTGATGAGGAGGAGGATGTGAAGTTTTCTGTTGTTGGCCAGACAAGTATACATCTCACTGGATTCGTTGTCGGTGGCAGTTTGGACTCTGATAACGAGTATCCTTTTGGTAAATTGGGCGTTTTGTTATGTTATGTATGCGTATACTGCAAATGCAATACTTATGATTTGATTGAATATCGTTGATTTTGGGTTTCCCCGTGTCTTCCTTAACAAGAGCTTTAGAGACTCGTATGGGGAAGATATCACTATGACTGACTCTGAGGCATCTAGTGACTACAGTGATGATTCAGAAGAAGAGTATGACGAGGACTTCATCAATGATGGAGATGCGGACATGTTTCCTCCATCATCTGCACGAAGTAGTGGAGGTTTGCCCCTAGTCTGTTTTCCTTTTTTATTGCAAGGTTTATCTATCTCTTACTTTTCATTGTTTAGGCCCACTCTTATGAGAACTGCAATTGAAGTAATTTATGTGATGAATGAAGCTTTTTTATATGTAACATTGTCACTGACAACAGTGATGTAGAATGTATAATATTTTGGCTGAAGTTGGTTTGATCTGTTATGACCTAATGTCACTTGATTAGTAAATTGGGGGTCTTCATTGTGTCCAGAAATGCAATTTTAGAAGCCTGAAATGTATGCTATGATAATGATTGATGAAAATAAGATAGACGAACATTTTTTTCTGTAATGTTGTGACAATTTAAAAAACCTGTAAAATTGGTATTGTTAATTCCGTTTCTTACTGGTATTAATTTCCCTACAATATTTTACTAACCCACTATAAGTTGTATATTAATACCAGTTGTTATTGAAGAGATTGTGGATGACGAAAAGCATGCAGTTGAAAGTGGTAACGCAAAGCATCCAAAGAATAATCAACTCGTTGTAAAGGGAGCTTCTCCTGTTGCTGTGCTGGAAAGTGAAGATGAAGATGGTTTTCCAATTTCCTCTTCTCGTGAAAAAGGTTCCAATGATGAGAAGAAGACTGAGGAAAAATCAGTTGAAGGAGGCAAGAAAAAGAACAAGAAGAAAATGAAAGAAACCAAAGATGATAGTGCTCCAGCAAAAGGCTTAAAAAGAAAGGTTGATGAATCTGCAGCTGCTGAAGAGCCCCTGAACCAAAGGTAAAGAGATGGATGATGTTGAAATAATCATGTATCTGTATCTTACATTTTTTTTTTGTTTCTATAGCTCGGCTCAACCAGATGAAGGCCAAAAGAAAAAGAAAAAGAAGAAAGACAAGAGTGCTGTCGAAAACAATACCAAACCAGATTCTGGTGTAGAAGTTCCTACCCAAAGCGGGTGAGTTTGTATAACAATCTCATACTCAAGCTTAAGCTGGTTGTACTCTTGTCACTTTCATTCCTTTCCAAAATTCAGTAGCACCTTTTCCTCAGCTTTTTTGTTCCCCTTGTACCTGCATTTATTGTCAAAATATGATTTCTCGTTTGTGTTATGGCTGCTGATGCATATATATTACTGAAAATTCTGGTCTATTTTCCTAGGGAAATTTAGTTTATTTTTTTGACTTGTTATGGCCATGAGTATACTACCCTTACACCACAGTATTTATTTGTATAACTATATATAGTGTATTAAGTATGTCAAAATGTTTGGCAGTGGGGAAACTGTTGGAGCGGATGTCTCTGGGGAAAAGCAGAAGAAAAAGAAGAAGAAGGGCAAGGAAACCGACACAGCAGTTGAGGATGCTTCTGCTACAGATGGTGAGGCAAAGAAATCTAAATCCAAACCCGGCAATGTGAGAAACTTTGCAAATGGATTAGTTGTTGAGGAGGTAGAAATGGGCAAACCTGATGGAAAGAGAGCGTCTGCTGGGAAGACAGTAAGCATATAATTTTACATCTTCTTGTTAATTCTGCTTTGAACATGAAGTTGTAGGGTAATGCTATTATCTGGTGTAAATTCTTTTGCTCTGCTGTATAAATACCCTAAATGTGATTCAGGTGGGTGTTCGTTATATCGGGAAGCTAAAGAACGGCAAAATCTTTGACTCGAACGTAGGCAAAGCGCCTTTTAAGTTCACCCTAGGAGTTGGACAAGTAATCAAGGGATGGGATGTTGGTGTTGAAGGTGAAAATTACATGAAATTCAGATGTTTTTCCTTCTATGTTCTATATATATGTTTTCCATATGCGAATGTAACAAACATATTGAATTTTGTAGGCATGAGGGTTGGGGACAAAAGGAAGCTCACAATTCCACCTTCTATGGCGTAAGATTCTGACCCTTAATTGCTGTTTTGACGTTACAAGTTCTATGCAGTAAGCAATTTAACTCGTTTGGAATGATATATGTGGATTTGCAGGTATGGAGCGCAACGCGTCGGTCCGATACCGGCCAACTCTTGGTTGGAATTCAATGTTGAACTAGTTGAAGTCCGTTGATGAGCTTATCCTGAGATCTTTGATATCACATTATAGGTCAAGTATCGAATGCTGTACTATGCTGCAATTTTGCCTGATTTTTTTTTTGTTTTGCACATTTTTGAAACATGAGACCCCGGTTAATTCTTGGCTTTAAATTTTAGTTTTGTGAAACTATTGTGTCCTATATGTTGGCTTCTGAGCTTCTGTTTGAAAATGAAGACTTGAACCAAAGAAACCAGGAAATTTGACAGCCATGAGAGGCTACTAAACATATATAAACCTTTGTAAAACCAATTTTACAGTGTTTATAAGAGAAGTACATCAACTAATCCAGACTACAAAAGTCAAAAGAATGCAAGAATGCTGAAAAAACTGCCAAACAAAAATGAAACCAGCCCACATTATTCAAAACTTCACCACATGTTCGCCCCCTCCGCAAACAGGCCGGAAAGTATTAGCATAGGGCGTGAACAACACCCGTGACACACCCCGACATCCATGCTCACCGACCACCTCCAATCTCCTGGCCTCCGGCCCCTCCATCTCGTACAAATAGACCCTACTCTCCGTTGCAAACACCAACTCCTTCCCGTTCAAGACACAACAACCGACCACATTGCCTTCCTCCTCAGGCACCCCCATCCCCTCCGTCGTCTCCGCCACCACCCTCCTCCATGACATTCGCTCATAGTCCAACTTCCACACCGTCAGCCTTCTCTCGTCGGCCCTCACCAGGCCCAGGGTTTCGCGGCTTCCCCACTTGAAGATCTTGAGCTTCGAATGGTCGCCGTCCTCCATCCACGCGCCTTTTGGCAGCTTAAACGCTCTACAAGAGCCCTTCCTCTCGACGTCGTAAGCCACGACGTATGGCTCCAAGAAATACACCCTCCTCCGTGCATTTGGCAGGCTGCAAGTCATACGCAGTAATAGTACAAAGCGAGTTAGTATATAACATGTACAAAACATAATAACTAAAACTCGTCCTATACCTGTCACGTAGGTAGTGTATCACAAGGCCTTTGTCCGGTCCATTGAAGACTCCAACGGGCATATCAAGGCGAAGTTGGCGACTGTCTGGAGCCCTCAAATCACACAACTCGCCGTCCCACCTCCCATTACGATACATGGCTAGGCGGTGGCTACAACCCCAACCGCTAGTCTCATCATCGACTAGCACCGGGGCAGCAACAATGTAGTCGTTAGGGAAGTCGCCCTCCGAGGACTCGTCTACCCTTCTTGGACAACACTCAATGAGGAGTCCGAAATCCGAAAACTGGTCGAGTCGTAGCTCGTCGGGTACATTAAGCCGTGTGCAACTCTTCGATACGGGGTTGCAAACCAAGAACCCTTGCGCGAACCCTCTGACGAGCCTGCGAAGAAGGACTAGACCTTGGCTGGAGGCCAAGACACGGCCGCTGCGTTGTAGAAAAGAGACCGACTCGTTGGGGATGTCGAAGAGGGACCGTGGCTCGGTTCGAAGGACGTGGAAGTCGAGGCTGTCGCACGTGTCCCAGCTCGTGTCGGGCTGGAGGAAGACGCCGCCGTTGGAGCGAGACGAGTTGACGGCTTGCTTGTAGTGAAAGAAGGGCTCGGAGAGAACCTGGCTAGGGTTCTGTCCAATGAGAAGTACTTGATCACCCCCTTGGCCGGCATCCATGAGAAGATCTCGAACAATAGGTCGCTCCCGAAGTTTGCACCAGACATTATCGAATTAAGGCTTAGGATCTTGATGCTGAAAAACAAAGATAGGAGTTAGAACTCTATACTTATACTACAAGAAAACCTTAATTTACCCACATCCGAAATTTGATATACGACAGTTTGATTTTGTTGAATAAGTAGTAATTTTTACCTGGACGGCAACGAACAACACTTGATCAGCAATTTTTCGATCTCAATTAAGTACGTACGTGGTTGATTTCTAACTAAGTTTTTTTTGCTAGAAAGTTGATTCCTAACTACATCCGGACGTGTATTTATAGATTGAATATAGTTGGAAGTATCGTTAATTTAAAAAATAAAAGATATAATGAAAGTTTTTTTTAATTAAAAAATATACTATCTATGGGCCTATGGCAGTATGAAATCCTATATCTTATTTTTATCCAAAAATAGGAATTAGTTTTCGACCAAAAAGAAAGGAATTAGTTCCTAGATTAATGAGAGAAAGGCATGATGATCTCTGTGTTGTACGCGACGATTTACATTGAATGAAACTATGTATAGTAGTGTTAAGGATTGCATACGTACGTTGTCTCCATAAGGAGTTTTTTTTTGTCAATGTTTCCACAATTAATTACGTCAATATTTGTCATAAAGCATTTTTTTAAATTTTTTTGTTTTTTTTGTCTGATATTTTTAGTAGACTATGTACCACTCTTGGAGGAGTGCAAGGCATGTCTACTATTTCTTTTCTTTTTTCAAAATCCAAACTGTATCTAATTAACATCAATATTGTTTTTTGTTTTCCATAATGTATTGTTTTCTACATTTTTGGTGAAAAAGAAAGAAAGATCGAGAAATTCAAGAATGTACCACCCTTGGAGTGCAAGGCATGCCTAGTAATTGATGCAAGTGCAAAAGTCGACCTATTAATTAGGTTCCTTCCTTTCGTTTTGAATTTCCCACTTCGGTCTTCCAAGAAAACATACGATATAGCAACCGTATTATCTTAAACCAAAAAAATACAAAAATAAAGGATTCATATAAAAATGGAATTAATAATCTGGGTATCCTCTGGAAAAATGCAAATAGATTGTAACATAACATCTGAATTTGATACAACTTTGTATGGTTTAGGACTTTAGGCTACAACATTATACCATTCATAAAACCATATTTAACAAGTGAGTAAAAGTGTGAGACCAAGTAAAAGGAGTGCAAAAGAGTTCTGTTGAAATTGGGCCCGTTGGCCCATCACACTGTCTTAATGGGCCGAAATTATTTTTCAAATTGTGCTTTTAATATCCATGGAAAAAAACCTTCTACTACCAGAGAGCGATTAGGGTTTCAAGCTTGATTTTTCACCTCTCACTTACAAGACGGCAACCCGTTTGCATTGCTAGTTTCGTTCATCGTTCAAACATGGCTACTCAGATGAGCAAGAAGAGAAAGGTATGTGCTTTTGTGCTCTCCATTTCGTATCATTTGAATATTCTGTCTTCGAAGGATTTAAGATAGTTCGAATGTGCAATTCAGTCTATCTTTTGAGACATCTGATTGTAGGAATCGAATTATGATGATTGATTTTGTTTCCAATTGATTTTATTTGGTATAACAGTTCGTGGCCGATGGGGTCTTCTTTGCTGAGCTTAATGAATTCCTGACAAGGGAACTTGCTGAAGATGGTTACTCTGGTGTCGAAGTTCGCGTTACCCCCATGCGCACTGAGATTATCATCCGTGCTACACGTACACAGAATGTTCTTGGTATAAAGTTTAACTCCATTTGAAACTTTTTTGATTTGAGACTTTGGATACTGAAGTTTAAGTAGGATGTGAGAAAAATGGGGATTCATTTATCAGATTATTGTGCATTGTGTTCTGAATAGCATTTAGTGGACGTTAGCCATAGCTCATTGAATTTGATTTGGGTGCGTGAATTTGGAACTTATATGTATGTACTGTTTTCCAAGAAGTTTGTGAATAAAGTCTGTCTTCATATGCATCTGGGTTTAGTATTTTGTGCTGAATTGATAATCTTGGTAACCGCTTGTTCTCATGTTTGACCCTCCTTTGCCCGGTTCAGGTGAGAAAGGTCGTAGGATCCGGGAGCTGACCTCTCTGGTGCAAAAGAGGTTCAAGTTCCCAGAGAACAGCGTTGAGCTATATGCCGAGAAGGTGAACAACAGAGGTCTTTGTGCCATTGCTCAGGCCGAGTCTCTGCGTTACAAGCTTCTTGGAGGCCTTGCTGTCAGGAGGTATAGAATTCTTTTTTCTGTGGATAGAATGTGCAATTTATTTGCCTGCATTTTTGGCTAGCTGATATTGGTTTCTTATTTAGAAGCTTTCACTTGGTTGTCTTTATAGCGAGTTGGGTGGTAGTAAATATACCTCTCTTGTGTCGGAGGATGACTAGATTTGGCTTAACTGTCAGTCATCTTGAAACACCAAGGAACTTGACAATTTCCTTTGAAATGAAATTTGAAATTTTATTAGAAACCAAGTTATCTGCTTAGTTTCACATCTATACTGAATATATGTTCTCATTTTTGGGGATCAAATAAAAATACCGGTCTCCTTCTACTCTGCAATGGTTAATTTGATGGGATTTTATATGCTATTTTTTGTCATTTTGGGTATAGCTGTTTTCATTATTATTTGAATGGTTTCTTTCGGTCATCTTTATAGCGGGTTGGTCAGACTTTTGTATACCTCTCTCGTGTCGGATGATGACTATATTTGCTTTAATGATCATTCATCTTGAAAATAAAGGAACATATCAATTTCCGTTGGGATAAAGTTGACTGGTAAATTTGTATGTGTAGTACATTCTGATGGTCTGCTTAGGTTTACATATTCATCGTCCTTTGGGGGTGTTTAATACTTTCCATTGGAATGAATCATTTGACTGGTGTATCTAAGTATAATATGACGGTATTCTGTCATATATGGGGATTAAATTGGAGTCGAAATTCGCAGTACCTATAGTTTACATTTGAGATGCTAATTTCTTCTTTGACATTAATCCTCTCAGGGCGTGCTATGGTGTGTTGAGATTTGTTATGGAGAGTGGAGCCAAAGGTTGTGAGGTCATTGTAAGTGGAAAGCTACGAGCAGCGCGTGCCAAGGCAATGAAGTTCAAGGACGGATACATGATCTCCTCTGGTCAGCCGTGCAAAGACTACATTGACTCTGCTGTGAGACATATTCTAATGAGACAGGTTAGCTTCATTTTTTCTCTTAAATGTCCATATTTCTTTCTCCGAGAGCTTTTGTTTTCTCCTTGTACTTACCAAGTGTGTTATATAATGGTTGAAAATGAAATAGGGTGTGCTTGGAATCAAGGTGAAGATCATGCTCGACTGGGATCCAAAGGGAAAGAATGGACCCACAACTCCATTGCCAGATGTGGTCATCATTCACACTCCAAAGGAGGAGGAAACTACTTATGTAGCACCAGCCTTGCCTGTTAACGTTATCGAACCAACCCCCATCGTCGAAGTCCCGGTTGCATAGAAGGCATACACCAATGCTTCGAAGTATTTTTTACATTTGAGTGTGGACGCGAAAGTTAAAAACTCGTGGTTTTGAATTCAGAACTGTTTTTGAGGTTATAGATTTGAGCCTAGCTAATGCAAGCATGTATCTCTGCTTTGTGTTAACTTATTGTTCTTGTTTACTGTGATATTGTAATTTTTGTCCGTGCTTCTGTCGATGGATCTTGGTCTTCCGTGCTATCACTTCGCGATCTTCATTGTATTTTGGCAGTTCTGTCATGCATACATCTGGAATATGTCAATATGGTATTACGACTTGACTCGAATTGATATGTTTCCATTGTGTTTTAGTTTGAAGTATACATGACTCTTTGGAAAATTGTAAAGAATATAGTTGTGACATGTCTTAAACAGCTTGTTCTTTGTCAACATTTTCCATACCAACGCTCTAAGTACCATAAATCAAGTACTGTTTGGGAGATACTGGAATCAATATCTATCTATATAGTAGCAAATTCCGCCACTATATTGCGCCACATCACCCTTTTATTAAAAAAATTATCTTATTTAATCATAATTTTATCATAATCTTATGTATATTTAATTAAGATATTAGTTCTATCTTATAATTTGAGTTGTTTCAATAATTCTATCCACATACATAAACCTCAATCTTATCATTATACCAAAAATCTATCATAAACTTTTTATTTTCAAAAAATATTTTTATTAATGTATAGATCATAACCTTAATATTTCACCCATTTAAAAATATTGTATTACCTATAAATTATTTTCGTAATTTTATTATGATATTTTTTAGAAATCATTAATGATAGCAAATTCTACCACTATATTTAAGATAAATATTCCTTCTATTAAAATAACATATTAAATATATTTTTTTTTATTATCATATCATATTAAATGTAAATAAAAAGAGTATATGATATATTTGATATAACTTTAATATTACATATTGACTACATTTTAGATAAACGATAGATTTCTTAATTAAGATAATAGTTTGAGATTTTTTTATATTTTTATATTAATTAACTTTTCACAACATAGTAATATATATAGGATAATTTGTTTTTTTTTATCTTATTAATTATTCTCTATATCTTTAGTACTATAATGCTATACTACGTATTAATCTGAGTTTTTAAATATGGATTTATTTATATAATTAAGTTTACACAATTTAATTTAAATGCCAAAATGATTATCAATTTTTTTTAAAATCTGATAATGCATCTTATCTTATGACATTCTTCCTCGATTATATATATGTATATAAAAATATCTCATATTAATCCAAAAGATCGATAAAAGTGGTTTTATGCAGTGTAATCAATATATACTTCTAAACCTGAAGCAGTTAAGGGCAGTTTTGTCATTAACGTTTTATAAACCACTTGTCCTATTTTTAATACCTGATTTTTATCTTAATTTTCTATCTATTTAATTTATACTTAGAAAATTTAATATAGTGCAACTAAATACATCATATCTATACGTAATATATCTTTTTGTAGAAAAAAGATAAGTTCTAACCTATTTAAATACATATACATTGTACGTGTAACGTATGTGAATTGTTTTGTGATCACGTGATCCAAAATTTGTTAACTTTAAAAGTCAAGCGTATCTAATCCAATTTATTTTCCAATATTTGCAATTTATGGGTTGTATGTATCCTAGACTATTTAATTTATGGGCTGTATCAATATTTGAAGTTTCTTTCCAATTTTTGATACTCATTTTCAATAGATCTATTTTTCTCATTTTTATTTAGTTCATTCAAATGAAAGTTAGCTTAAGTTTTTTTCTTTCTTTTCATTTTAAAAAAAAATGTATAACACTTGCTTGCTATCTAGCAATACATTATCAATCTGTCTTTAAAAAGAATGTGTATCAATAAGTCAGTACAAAGGCCAATTTCAATAAAAACAATTAGGATAAAATAGCACTAATGGGAGAGAAAATACACACGTGAAAAGGAATTAGAAGAGAACTAGGAGAATATAGAAATAATTTATTTTTGAAAAAACTCAATTAAGAACGTTTAATGAAATATAAATAAAATACATATATGTGAAGATTTCACCTAATGTTGTTACTTTTTAATCCAAGATTTATCTTCTTATTGCCCAAGATTAATATATATTAACATAATTTCTATTTTTTTTAATATAAAGTAATTCAAATACATATCTATGTTAATTTTTACGTGCATATTCTTCTTTCTATCTTGATTTTTCAAATAAAAAATCACATAAATAATATGTATACAATTTATTGATTATGTTGTGTCCATATACCAAATATCATAAAGGTATTAGCGTGGCAGGTTCAGTGGGTTGGTCATTTGGAGTTCGGATCGAGTGTAATTAAGTTTTGGCTATTGTGTATGAAGAATAAAAATATTGGTGAGATTAATCAGTTTGATGGGTTGATCATTTTTAGTTCGAGTTGAGTACATTTTGGAATATTGTATATGGAGAGTATATCCATTAATAAGGTAGTCTCAACTCTCAATAGGTTATTCGTTTGAATTTAGATTAAGTACAGTTTGGGGTTGAAATTTATATGTCAATTAGGTAAGATCATTGCAAGTTTGGTTCAGTTAGGTTTGAGTCATTCAGTTTGGTTCGAGATTAAGCATATGTTCACGTCGTTATTTTTATAGGTTATTTATATAAATATGTATTATACGTATGTGAATTGTGATCACAACAATTATTTGAAGATTTTGTGATCGAAAATTTGTTAGTCGTAAAATTCAAGTTTATCTAATCTTAAATCCTAGCCTTTTGGCTTAAATACAATCGAACCGAATCAATATTTTCAATTTCTTTCAAATTTTTGTTACTCATTTTTATTTGGTTCGGTATTGAGTATAAGTTTACGTCGTTATTTTATAGGTCAGTTAAGCCAAGTTATTTAGGTTTTCTTACAAGTTTAGGTTGACCAATTGATGAAAATAGTCGATTATTTTATATTTTAATTTGATGCCAGCACTTTGGACCAGCTTGATGGCGGATAAAAGTTATTTTAAATTATTTATTACAATAATAAATTGTATATTTATATTTTAATAATTTTATATAGGCAATTTTAAAGTTAAAAATATGAAGTTAAGGTATAGTATTCATTATTTATATGTAAATTAACATATTATGTTTTTTAATTAAAAAACTCTCGGATAAGCATCGGTTCATTAAGTAGGTTCACAACATTACGTTCAAGTTTACTCTACATAGGTTCGTGTCACTAAAATAAAACAAGTAACCGAACTAAAATAAGTTATATTTTTTTAAATTTATAATACTTATATGATATTTAAATTAACATATCCAAAATTTATTTGACACAAACCCCGGGCAAGGCCCGGGATATAACTAGTAAATAAGTAATGTCACCCCCGTACAAGGTGTGGGTCATTCGCTAGTATTCTTCTAAACCTGAAGCAGTTAAGGGCAGTTTTGTCAATAAGATTTTTTAAACCGCCCATCCTATTTTTAATTAAGTGATTTATTATAACAAATTTCTATTCATTCATATCTATACATAATATATCTTGATATCCAAATTTTTTATAACTGATTTTTATCTTAATTTTCTAACTATTTGGATAGCACAAGATAAGTTTAATTTTTATCTTAAATATCTATCCATATTTTTATCTTAATTTGTACGTAGATGTAAGTATTAATTTTCCACAAATTTCTAACATAATCAAACCGATGCCGGTACATTATAGCTCAATCCGAACAGACCCACAGATTTCATCATAGCTATGTACATTACTTTCTTTTATACTAATTTTCTATCAATTTATATCTAATAGATTATAAGTAGATATTTATTTGATAGTTTTTTTTGTTGAAGATATTTACTTGGTAGTTTCTATCTTAATTTTCTAAATAAAGTATAAATAAAATATATTTGTAAAGACCTCATGTAATATTGTTGTATATATATTAATTTTAATCCAAGATTTTATCTTTCTATCATCCAAGACTAATATATATTGAAGTAATTTTTATCTTTATTGTTCACTAATATATATCAATTAATAGTCAATTGCAATAAACAAAAGCTGTTATGATATCTTTTACCTTTTTTTTTTAATACTTATCTATACGTACAAATCTTGCATCCTAACGTACAGATTTTGCATCCTAATGTATAATTTCTCTTAAAAACCTTTATGAATTATTTCCTTAATGATCTTAAAAGGGAAGCTAGAAAACCATCCACAACAAGTTGATCTACGCCTAATTACTCATGCAATATTCGGTATATAGAAATGTTAATGTTATTTTATAATGTTATTACAAAATATAGTTTATTAACGTAATTAAACCCAATTGAATTCATCCCTTTGACATATTTAATATGATTAATATTGATATATTAAAATTATTTAAAATTTGAATAAATATTTTTGATATGAAAATATTGGATTAAAAAAAATATTTTATAATTTTTTAATCCTAAATATGGACACTTATCCTAATAATACGAAATATCGAATATCTATGGAGATGATTTTACAATTGAATTTATAAAAAAATATCAATGTATCAAGAGTAAAACCATTAATTAAGTCGGTTTGATGAGTCAACCATTTTGATTTCGGATTAAATATTAGGTTGAGGTATTATATATGGAAAATAAATCTACTGTTGAGGTCGGTTCGGTAAGTTGGTCATTTTGATTTTGAGTTGAATACCAACTTTGAACCGTTATGTATGAAGAATAAACCTATTAATAGTGTCGCTTTTGTAGGTTGGTTATTTCGAGATCAGATTGAGTATAAATTTGGATTGTTATATGTGAAGAATAAACCTATTTATGGTTGGTTTTGTATGTTGCTCATTTTGAGTTCAAATCGAGTACATGCTTGAGCTATTAGATATGGAGAATAAAGTTGGTAGCATAGTAGGTTCGATAGGTTGGTCAATTTGAATTCAAGTTGCGTACAATTTTGAGTTGTTATATATGGAAAATAAATCTATTGATGACATCAGTTTGATGTGTTGATCATTTTAAGTTCGGATTGCGGTCATTGCGTACATATTTGAGATGTTATATATGGAGAATATATCCATTAGAAAATTCGGTCCAGTATATTGTTCATTTGAATTCGGATCGACAACAAGTTTGGGATGTTGAAATTTACATAACAATTGGGCAGGGTTATTACATTTTTGGTTTAGTTAGGTTCAGGATTGGGTACAAGTTCATTTCGTTAATTTTATAGGTTAGTTGGGCAAGTCATTATGATGTTCTCGCAAGTTTAGGTTGACCAGTTTGCGAAGAGAATCGACTGTTTTATAATTCCATTTGACACTAGCGTGGACGAGGTTGAGAATGAACGTAGTTTTTTTATTTTAATAATAAATGTATATATATATTAAAATAATATAATATAAGTAATTTTAAAGTTAGAAATATGACATTAAGTCATAATCATGAGTTATCGGACAGACATTGGGTCATTAATTAGATTCACATCATCAAATTCGATCATACTCTAGATATTTATGTCACTAAAATTAACCAATTAAATTGCTCAAAAAAAAAAACCAATTAACTTAATCAAAATGGTACATCTTTCACAATATTAATCGGATTGAAAATATATTATATATTCAATTTACAATAGTAATATTATTTATAAATTAATATATATAAATTTTATTAAAAAAAGTCCCGGGCATAACTAGTTCAACCTAAATCAGAAAAGTGGGACATTCTCATACGCAAATCCTAGGAATGAGATACTTGTTTTGAATGGTAATTACCAAAATATTACAACGCAGAACTACAGTTGAAAAAAACATTCAACACACAGATCATAATAGATCATTCTGTCCACAGATTTCTATCATTCTGCAGAGAAGGCAGAAGAAACTCATACTTGTCCATAAGATTCTAGCATTCTGCAGAGAAGGCAGAAACTCATACTTGTATAGCCCTCTTCACACCACTTGAAGGAAGCACAAATCCGGCTCTTCGTTCTTCAAACGAGTACTCGATCTCTTCTTCAGACTGTGCAGCTGAGTTCTTCTCTGCAAACGAGGCATTCGAATAAGCCGGAGTCATAGCAGTTTGCATTGGAGCTGAAACTGTTGCAGGAGTGCATGGATATGAGGGCAATTTCATTGCCGGTGGAGTTCTGTTCTCTTCATCTACAGCCTGTGTTGTCGTTCTCACTGGAGTGGCTAGCAGAGGATTGGTTGTAGCAGGAGGCAAAACAGATTTTCCAGGCATCTCAGTCTTAGGCAGTGTAAACTGGGATCCATTATCTGGCATTCTGTTTAGATCTTCATATATGCTGCTTGAGGTGTTCACTCTTGAGGATGCTGTGGATGATATAGGAGAGAAAGGCCTTCGGGTCGTTTGGGACTCCACATCACGGCCATTGAAGGAGATGTTCTTTATAGGAAGATTGCCGATGTCCAAACCTCTCCTTACTTGAATATTACACAAGACACAAGATCAGTGATTTAGTTAGAAGAAAATTCAGTGTTGATTATTGGTTTTTAACCACAAAAGTGAGAGAACATACCATGTCCATTTGTCAATCCACAGTCGTCTTCTGCCCGTTGATCAGCTTTCTTTCCTTGTCGTGATTGTGGTCGCGAGTGTGGTGTGGCTCTGCACGATTGAACTGAATCAGGCCTAGGAGTTTGATGCATATTCCCTCCAAGTGATAATCTCCTGTTATTTCCACATCCTGCTGACATTCTGGATGCTTTCTTGCCGCTTTGAAGCTTCATTGGGCTTGGTTTTGAACCAAAAAGAGCCTCTTGCTCTGCAATGAGCTGTCCTTGAAGCTTCTTCTGCTCCTGAAACAATGATCAGATTTAAGTACTTCAATATCTGGTGCTTGTCACACCTCCAGATATAAAACAACCAAGAATTTATTTTATTTTTCAGTAAACATACCCTTTGCCTCCTCTTTTCTTCTTCCTTTTCCTGCCTTAGTATGCTGTACTCTTCAAGCATGGAAAGCACACGAACCTAGATAGAAATAAGGAGGAACAAAAAAATGAGACTTGATCGGAATATTTAAGAAGAAATACCAAAATTTGAAATCAAAGCATTGTGGGAGGATTTGACTTACACCATCATACGTAAATTCAAGTCCTCTTTCATGCTCCCAAGCTCTAGCCTTGGCAGCCAATGTATCAACCATTCCTGTTCCAGTTAAAGAGATTAAAGCTTTTTAAGTAAGTATATGCAGACTAGATGTGGTGGTGATGGTCCACCTTGATGGAAATCATTTTTTAAATTTGCATTTACCTGGAAGTTTATTTACTAAGGCCCGGGCTTTCTCAGCACGCTTGAGGACTAGATGTGCACCTCGGCCAGCATTGTAGCGATTTTCATCCTTTGGAGAAACAGGTAATTAAGTCAGAGAGGCCATTTGATTTAAGGTTCAGTTAATGTAAAGAATAGCACAATAAGACCTACCATATTATACTCTTCAAGCCATGACTCCTCCTCACATGCAGACAACCATTTCTCAACTCTATCTAGTACGTCTTTCCGGCTAAATGCTTCTTCTTTGACTTTTCCAATCTCAAGCTCAATTTGTTCAAGAACAACAGCGGGATCAAGTAATCCTATGGAAAGAAAAGAAGATGGTTAAGAAATATCTATGGAGCAAAGTGGACATAAAACAGAATCGGACATGCAAACTGAACATACCAGATTCTATTGCCTCGATGATGGATTCTAATTCAGCGTTATTTTCTGGTACCAAGTGTGTCTTTCTACATATATCTTCTAGTTCAGATCTCTTTTTCATCACAAGTTCTTTCATCTTGCTTGATTTCAGCTCTTCCAACCGAGAAACTTCTGTCTCAACCTGCAATTTACTCGTGTCAGATTGTTGTGCATATGTTCCTATAAACATTGTGATAGCTTATTCAATGCTTACGCATAAGAAAGCATTGTAACAACTCACATATTTTATGAAATCTGATGAGAGCATGTTAGGGTCATTTATCTCATCTTCCGAAGCAGCTATGTTGCAGGTAACATTTTGATATGCTTGTTGCTCTTCGATAGGAGTATCCATTAAGTTCCATAACTCCAACATTGTTGTCGCTAGATCTTGGAGCTGCATTCAATAAGATCAGCAAGGAAATACAAAAGAAACACAAAATACTATTAACTGAAAAAAAAAAATTGTCTCATTTGCCCACCCTTTGCATCCTCTGGACTTTCAGTTCTCGTAGTCTTAATATTGCAGAGTCTAGAGCCTGAAGCGTATCATTGCTTAAGCTGAATGTTTCTTCAGAACCAGATAAGCTGGGATGCACCTCATTCAATATCTGCTTGAAGTCCAAGCCAAGAACAGAACAAAGTAGATTCAAACAACTCAAATGAAGCATGACTTGGTTCAGGCGATCACTCTGCATGACACAAGGAAATTCAAGACATAAAAATAAGGCACCAATTAAGATTTCAAGAGGAATGGAAAATGACAGCTTTGAAGATAATGTATATTACCTTCTCCTTCTGGAGTTTCTGCAGTTGCACTTGCAATTCTTCTAGCCTTCGGATTGATAGGTCAGACTCATCTATATCTGTTGTAGTGAGGCCTCCAGTGACTCCGTAAATATCTTTTGAAAGCTTCTGAATTTGCACTATGATTTCAGTAAAGTGATTCTTTCTCTCCAATTTCTTTTTACGCATCTCTTCTACTTGTGGATGAATGGTCGAGAGCTCTTCCTTCAAGCTTCCAGCCTTTTGTTCTGACTAAAAAAACATGAACAGATCAAAACATTATTTAGAAACCATGGATCAGATCACTTAGCAATTGCAGTTGGCAATTTTTTTATATTAAATTCAAGTCCTATTTAAACTCATAAGATATTTTATTAGGTTCTCAAGGTATATAAAACATATAAATGAATTCAAATAATCATTCAGAGAAACAACCTTTCAGTAGATATGAATCAGTTTACTATATTGTAGAAAAGAGCAATCATCAGTAGGTTATTCACAATCACTTACTGTACCTTATGATACACAAATGTAATCTAATATTTCAACAAGCTCCAATTTATCTAAGTACATATCTTGAAATGAACCAAGTTTCCAGAAAAAAGTGGAAAATACAATGCAAATGGAGGTTAAGCATAAACTGGTACTTACCTGTCTAAAATGTACTGGTCGCTCCCCCATTGCAGAACAGATGGCTGCAAGTTCGGCCTCAGCTTCAGCAATAGCCTGTCGCAGTTGTGCTCTACAACGGTTAGCCTGATCGACCTTTCTCCTATACACTTCCATGCACTCTCTCTCAAGCTCTAGTAACATCTTGTCCCTATCAACTTCATTTTCTCCCACTTCATCCCATATAACCTACATGGCAAACAAATAGGATTTTTCATTTTAACAATTATACAACTAAGACTAGCAGTGGTTAGAGAAGTCATCTACTGATCAAGGCATGCAGTAACTTGTAATATACCTGAAGTTCAAACAAAAGAGTTCCACAAGTTGTTTCAACTTGCTTGAGTGGATCACTTTGCTCAGTAGCCATCGGCATTGCAAGAACTTTTGCCACAACTGTTTACCTGCAGTAACAAACGGGTATATTAACCCAAGTACTGATATGATGTTGAAGTTTTAACCAACTAATCAAATATTTTCTTAAGGATTTGGGAACAGAATTTCACTGTTCAACAAATTAAGCTATACAATACAAGTATTATAAGAGAAGTTGTTCATCATCTAGCAAACCTAATTAGCACAAATTGAGGTCCAATTCATGGCCTTCTGTAATACGTTAGGCAACATTCACGTCCCTAAGTGATAACTTGTTCCAAAACACCACATACTTCCTGATATAGAGGTACAAGAAGTCTAGCATTATGAGCTATTGAGAAAATCAAATCAGCCTCAGCTCAGAGCAATCATACAAAGTGCAGAAATCCCATATATTTTGGATGGAGGTTTGGAGTTTTATATCAACCTTCTACAGTGCTCCTAAACAATGCACAGTCTCCAGATATCCAAACGTAGGGGAATGAGCTCCTTTCAACGAAGGAACCGTATCAAATTCAGATTCTTACAAACGCACCTTACATTACAAAACCCTAATTCCAAGCTTACACAAGTCACTTTTCTCTAATGGTAAATTTCACAGCTACACTTTCAGACTCGACAATCTTATGCTCAATTCCACAGCTAGAAGAAACGATTCGAACAGATCGGGGAAAGAGCTTCCCACAATTGCTAAAATTCAGCCAAATTCAACGAATTGGTAAACAAAACCCCAGGTTTTCTAAATATCGCAGGTCTGAACGCTGAGAATTATCGATAACGGAGGTTAGGATCATAAAATAGGGTTCAAACAAGGTTGATTGTAGCTCAATTGAATCGCATCTCAAACAGAAAACTACATTGATGGAACGAAGAAAGGAAAGAACAGACGAAGACCTAAAAATAGAAACAGATCTAGAAAGTGAATTGATTACCAACCTGGAAGAAACAATTCTCGGTGGATCTGGAAGCCCAGCCTAGAGAGATCGAGATAGAGAGGGGGGTTTGAGGGAGAAGAAGCGCAAATTGAAAGGGGAGAAAGAACCACCAACAACAAAAGAGAAACGTTCTGAGAATATTGGACCGTTGGGGGGAGATTTTAATAGTAAAAGGGACGTTGTAATGTAACGTCGTGATTATTTTTTGAAATGGCTCTCTCGCATTTGAATTTCAAAAAAAGCAGAACCGAGTTAGAAGATTTAAAGGAAAAGACAAAAATACCCACGCCCCTTAAGTCGTGTTTGGTGTGAGATATTTTTTTCTGGGCCGATGCCCAAGCCCAACAACGCAATATGGGCCTGCCCGCGCTAGATAAAAGGTTTAAGCCTTTAAGGGTTTTTATCTTGTTTTCAACGCAATTTGGATTTGCTGTTCTTGATGGTTACTTTCTACAAAGGGTTCGTGTGAACGGATTTCTAACCAAGATTGTGAGTGTTCTGTTATCTCTAAGTTACTAATTTACCTCTACTTGTAAGAAAATATGCACTATTATGATTGGTTAGTGTAGGGTTAGCTTTATTTATATGATCAAACAATGTTTGAATGTCGAGAACAAACATACTAACATACAATGTTAACGTTGCCAATTCCCGTTTCTAGTCTTTTGGACTGATAGTCTTTTGACATTTGTAGAAGAAGAAGCCATGTCATGGTGCAGAAGATTACAGCTTTCCATTGTCACGGTTCGAAACGTCTCCATATTGAGCTCCAAGTATCTTGCTAGAAACCCAGTCGGTTCGTTCTCATTCCCAATTCCTGGTACAATTTCTCGGTTTTGTGATGAGAGGAATCTGGGTTTTTCTGGGTCGAAGTTACTTTCTTCAAGACTCCTTCATTTTGGCGGTTTTAGTATCCCCAGTTTCAAGCCAATGGGCTCCAAGAGACAGTTTGAGAAGAAGCCTAGAGATGTGTTGATTGCTCTGTTGTTGCTAACTTCAGGCATTGCCGCTGACTACTTGTTTCACCTAGAGACCATACCTTACACAAATAGGACACATTTTGTGCTTCAGTCAATAGAATCTGAAATGGTTCTTGGGGAGACCCTTGTCAAGAACTTCAAACAGGGCCTTTTAAAGGGCAAAATACTAGCTTCCAATCACCCTGAAACTATGAGAATGAGATCCATAGCTCAAAATGTGATTGATGCCCTCCGAAAGGAAAAGTTCCAAGATTGTTTGGGTTTCGGTTCGAATGATGAGCTGAATATGGAAACGAAACGGGTCAAGTTATTTGGGAAGTGGGTACTAACCAGATACTTGGAGCGTATTCGCTGGGAAATTTTCGTTGTTGACGACCTTAAATCCATCACCACAATGGCTATGGCTGGTGGGAAGATCTTTGTGTGTACTGGTCTTCTTCAGCACTTTGAGACTGATGATGAGATAGCAACCTTCATTGGGCATGAGGTAATTCACTGTTGCATTGCTGAGCCTCATTCTTACTTCTATTTTCTATGCCATTGACATGACTAATAGCAGTTTTGTGTGTGTTTTCATGGTTGATCAGGTTGGGCATCTAGTGGCTAGGCATATGTTTGAAGTGAAGATTAGAAACATCTGGAAAAGTGTGCTCAGACGACTCCTCTCTCTATTTGTGAGCCCTTATGTAGTTGACAACATGGCTCTTTTCAAGTTTCCGCCTTACTCCACAGAGTAAGTCTTGATGCTAGCCTTCGCTTGTTGATGGATGAATAAGTGTGGTCTATGTGGTTAAGAATGGCTGCAAATGTACAATTGTTTAGAACAAGATCATGCGATTCAAAATATGTGAACTTTTGACATTAGTGTATAGCACTATCTAGCGGGGGTCAACGTCATTTCTTAAGCCTCCAAACCGTTTTCGTTATGACTCTTGCAGGATTGAAGCAGAAGCAAACTACATAGGATTGATGGTGATGGCATCTGCAGGGTATGATCCTAGTACGGCCATCTCCACGTACGAGAAGCTCGGGAGTCTCTTAGGTGATCATAAAGAGCCGATTTGCAACAAGACAGCTAAGTTGGACCCTGAAGCTCATGCCATGAAGAAAGCCATGAATGTGTACAGGGCAAGGATGTCAGGTGATCGGATCGAGGGCTTGCTAGGGTGAAGGACGTTGTTTCGTCACTAAGTTCTTGGATGTTTTTTCTTGCACACAATCACTTCTTAAAAGGGTTTCTTTGGAGGAGTTTTTCAGAAAGATTGGTGTTGTATTGGTCGTGGTCTGTATGCACTTAGATAATTTATCTTGATCCAAGTTCCAAAGACAAAACAAGGTTTAAATATAGTTATGGCGTGACATCTCTAGCTCACTTGTAATGGTTTATGAAATGAGCTAGCTAGGCAGTTGATTGTTGCAAAACCTAATTGTCATGGGACTTGCAACTTTTGAGATCTTTTCAGAGGAGAGGTAATCACATGGAATGTAAGAGATCGTGCAAGATTTGCTCTTAAAAGTCAAGTTTGCAAGCACAAATAGCATGTCCGTTTGACGACCCACAACCAAACGAGACACACATAAAAGTTGCTTTCTTTTGACAGTTTTCCATCTCTATATCTTCTCTCAATTCCACGGTAAATGCATTTCACTCACCCTCACTCATTTTCTGACAGTACCCATTTTACTGTTGCAAATTGATCAAGCTGCACAACTAGTCGTTTGAGTCGTGTGTTACAGAGTCAAAGAAGTCAGCACTGCAGCTGAATTTGTCTTAGTTGATTACCTTTATTTTAGGAGTTTGTTGAGTCAATTAAGCTAGCTATTTATTCTGATTAATTAGCAGCATTATTTGGGTTTGTTTGCCACGTTTCTAGGTGACTTTGTTAGTGGAATACGTGAGCAGCTTAGTTTGTTATTTTCAACATTCTTGTATTGGCTACTTAAGCCACGTTTTTACATTCAATCAAAGTAAGTTGCAGTCAAATATTTTCTCTCTTTTTCCAACATTTTGGTATCAGAGCTTGAGAGTTTATCCTTGGGTTTGGGTGTGTTTTTCGTGTGCAGTAGTGAACACAAAAGTGAGTTGGGGTACCATTCATCATGCAGACTAATGGGAATGGGAACGGGAACTCATTGAATCAGTTGCCAATCTTCAAAGGTGTGAATTATCACTTTTGGAGTTTGAAGATGAAGACTCTCTTTAAATCTCAGGAGCTGTGGAGTACAGTAGAGAGTGGTTTCGAAGACGATGCAACTGAAGAACCAGACCAGGCGTTGAGAGAGAAAAGAAAGAAAGATGCTAAGGCACTCTTCATCATTCAACAATCACTTGATGATGAGGTGTTCCCACGCATTGCAGCTGCTTCCACGGCAAAGGAGGCATGGAGTACTCTGAAAGCAGATTACATGGGAGACAAGAAGGTGGTGAATGTCAGGTTGCAATCTCTAAGAAGAGAGTTTGAAACCTGTCAGATGAAGGAGAAGGAGACAGCACAAGAATATCTGTCAAGGATATCAGATATTGTCCATCAGATGAGGACCTTGGGTGAGGAAGTCAAGGAAACCAATCTGGTGAGCAAGGTGTTGAGAAGCCTCACAAACAAGTATGATCATGTTGTTACAGCAATTGAGGAATCAAAGGATATGGAGAAATATACCTTTGATGAATTAAAGGGATCTCTTCAAGCACATGGAGAAAGGATGTGCAAGAGAGAGGACAAGAAAGAAGAGAAGGCCTTTCAGGCCAAAGGAGATTCTTCAAGAGGAGGATCAGGATCACAGTCAGGTTCAGGCAGAGGTAGAGGAAGAGGTGGCTTCAGAGGAAGGGGCAGTGGAAGAGGAGGGAGCAGTGAAGGGAGAGATCAATCCTCACAAGGCTCTAAAGGCTCCTTCAAATGCTACTACTGTAAGAAGCCTGGACACAAAGAAGCAACCTGCTGGAAGAAGGAGGAAGATGAGGCAAAAGGAGATCAGAAATCGAATTTTGTGGAGCAAGAACAAAAGCTTTTTCTGGCGCAAAACGCATCTAGCAACGATGCAGGTGGTGTATGGTATATAGACAGTGGTTGTTCTAATCACATGTCGAGTGTCAAATTCATGTTCAGAGATCTGGATGAATCACAGAGAAGCAAGGTCAGGATCGGAGATGGAAAGCAACTCGATGTTGAAGGTAGAGGTTCAGTTGCATTTAAAACTGAGCAAGGTAACACTAAGCTCTTATATGACGTGCAATACGTACCAAACTTGGCTCACAACTTGCTAAGTGTGGGACAGCTGCTGAATTGTGGTTATTCTGTACTCTTTAAGCCATCATATTCTTTTCAACACTTTTGATTTGAGTTCCATATTCATTTGCAGAGCAAGAAGCCATGGGATGGTACAAAAGATCACAGCTTTCTTTGAGCGCCATTCGAAACGTTTCTGTGGGCACAAATCATCAGGCCAGAAACCCAGCTTCTTCACCCCCAATTTCTGGTAAAATTTCCCGGCTTTCTGATGAGTGGAGTTTGGGTTTTCGTGGGTCGTCTTTAGTTTCCCAAACCCTAAGCAGTGTTCTTGTAAGAGCTACAAAAAGACCCTACAAGTTTCCCAACTTCAAGCCAAGCCGTTTTGAGAAATGGATTGAAAAGCCCAGAAATTTCTTACTTGCTCTCTTGCTGGGTTCAGGAATTACTGTTTACTTGTGTAATCTAGAGAGGGTGCCTTACACAAATAGGACACGTTTCGTGTTTATGTCAATCCAAACTGAGATAATATATGGGAAGCTGAGTCTCGAGTCTCTCAAGCAGGGTTTATTCAAGGGGAGAGTACTACCTGCTAATCACCCTGATAGTGTGAGGGTAAAATCCATAGCTGAAAATGTAATTCAGGCATTCCAAAAGGGAATGATGTTACAAAATGACCCAAAATCAGGCTCACAAAACTTGGTAAAAGCGAGTTTGAAGAACAACAAGTGCCTCAGTTTCGAGTACAATTTCGGAGCCCGGTCTTATACTCGAGGCTTGGAGCGTCTCGAATGGGAGATAGCCGTCGTGAATTCGCCTACTGAAGTCAATACGCTGTTGTTTATTGGTGGGAAGATCCTTGTGTTTAGTGGTGTTTTAAAGCATTTTCAGACTGATGCTGAAATAGCATTCTTCATTGCACATGAGGTATTTGCTGAACTAGCATTCTTCATCCTTATTTTCGGTACTGTCACAGTGTTGGTTTTCGTATTGATCCGTGCTTGATTAGGTTGGTCATGCTGTGGCTCGGCATTTGGCTGAAAACATGACCAAGGACATCTGGAAATATATCCTCCAAGGACTCCTCTCGCATTTCGTCAGGCCTGATCTAGTTGAAAAGATGACTCTTCTCGATCCGACGCCTTACTACACAAGTCCAGAGTAAGTATCATATAGCTTCTTCAGTTTTGAGTTGTAACTGTTTGACTCCTTGCAAATGCACTAGGTAGGAGCTCAAAAATAAGCCACATTTGGCAAAGCAATAATGTGAGTTGTGTCCTCCAGGTTAGAAATGGAAGCACATAACATAGCATTGATGTTAATGGCCACTGCCGGGTATGATCCTAGTACAACCATCTCTACATACGAGAAGCTCACGAATCTCACACGACATTCGCCAGACCCACCGTGCATTCTTCAAGCTCGGGTAATTCCCGAAACTGATGCAATGGAGCAAGCCATGCATCTCTATAGGGCAAAGGTGTCTGGCCGCGGATCTAACCAAGGGTCAACTTCGACTTGTGAATGATTATTTAGCCTGTCGAGAAGGCGCTCTTGGAATAGCTCTATGCTGACATTCACTTCCTTGATGGGTTTCTGTAAAGGAACTTCTGGAAATGATTGTGGTACTAAATTTTTTTTTTTTTTTTCGGTCGAGTGATTGTGGTACTAATGTGGGTGTATTCTCTAAACATTTTAGCTTAGACTCTAATGATTTGACCTTGTAAGTTAAGATCACTTACACCCAGGGGCGGAGCTACATTGGGGCCGGTGGGGGCCATGGCCCCCCCAATCCAAATTTTTTTGACCTTATATTGTTCCTCTTTTTCGGGGCTTCGATTTGATATATTATATGCCTTCATCCGATATCTAGACAAAAAGTTATGAATGCTTGAAGATTGAACATTTGTAAACCAATTTTAAGTCATTTACTTAGTATAAGTTATAAATTTACTATGTTTAGCTAATATAGTCGGCCCCCTCAATACAGTCGGCCCCCTCAGTACTTCTATCCTGGCTCCGCCCCCTGCTTACACCTATGTAACGAGAGATACATAAAGCTCCAAAACTCTGTGAAGTAACGTTTTACACATTATTATATTAAACGTGCAATTCTGTTGAGGTGTGTACAAAGTAAAATCGTGGGAGCTAGTTGATTGGCATAACTATAGCTGATATAAATTTTGAAATTTTGTATAAATAGTAAGTTGATTTACAGCCTTCGCCAATGTTATCCCCAACAAGAAGTTCACATAAATGCAATGCTTTCATTACCCTCCCCACGTTTGTGTTCTCTGATTGTTGATGTAGTGAATTATAAACCGATTGAGACGCATTGCATTCTATCTTCATTGATGTTGTAGTCCTGTGGCATGCCCACATTGAATTGTACGGAGACAATTGAACTTCTCCATTCCAATATTGCAATTCCTGAACAGCGCAGATAAGACCCATGGCATTTCTCTTCCATTCCCGGATCTGCCTTTTTCAACGCCGCCGATACGACAAGAGGCGTGGACGGCGCAGATAAGAACGCCGCCTTCGTTAGGCCTCGTCACCGCTATAGCAACTCGGTGGATGCCTCTTCCTCTGGATCTAGACCTGTTGAGAGCTCCGTCTTTGGCGAGATTTTGGAGGCTAAGAAGGCTATGCCTCATGATAATCTTGCCGAGCTCTGGTCCATCGATCCCAAGCGCGCTAAGCGGTTTCCATTCCCTTCCTAATTCTGCCTTCAATTCCATTTCATTGCACACAGAAAATCATTCTTCTGATTCTCATATTGGTCTAGATCAATAATTTCATGGATAGAACATGTAAAATGGCTAGAGTTTGTTGTTTGATGAGCGATTGCGCTTTAATATTTCTTCATCTATGAATTTAATGAACAATTCTTGCGCAATTATCCTAAGTCGCTTGTTTCGATTGTCTGGCGTCGATTTTTTGTTTTCAAGGCCTGTGGCCGAGCTCGAGATCTTGTGAGGGGTAAAATGTCTCATGTTCATGAGCTGAAACTTGGGTTTCAGCCCTATTTGTATGTCTCAAATGCTCTGATTCACATGTATGTGGTGTTTGGGGAGCTGGGTTTTGCACGCAAGGTGTTCGATGATTTGCCTGAGAGGGATGTGGTTTCTTGGAGCTCTCTGATTTGTGCATATAGTCAGCGTAACAGGTTTAGTGAGGTTGTGAGTTTGTTTAGTGCAATGCAGGTTGCAAATGTGGAGCCGGATGAGGTGACACTGATGAAAGTGGTTTTGGCTTGTAGTCAGTTGGGTGATTGGGAGCTTGCTGATTGTCTGGTGGAGGAGCACATTGAGAAAAGCAAGGTTCCAATGAATGTTTATCTCGGAATACTCTGATTGATATGTATGGGGAACGCAGTTTGGTAGAATCAGCACAGAGAGTGTTGGATCAGATGGGTGTTAAAAATTTGGTCTCTTGGAATGCCTTGATCATGGGCTATACGAAACTGGGAGATTTGGTTTCAACTAGGAATCTCTTTTACAAGATGCCGTCGAAAGATGTGGTCTCTTGGACTTCAATAATAACAGGGTATACACAAGTGGGTCAATTTCAGGATGCTGTGAAGCTCTTTCAAGAGATGATAGAAGCAAAGGTTGAGCCTGATGAGATCAGGCAGTCTTTTAATTAGTTGTAATGAAGTGATCGATCCTCTTACTTAGAGGAGTTTGAAAATTCATAAGACCAGGCAGTTGGTGAATCAGTTGTGAGGATAAAGCCAAAGATTAGGAAAGAGCAGATTATGACACTCGATCAATGTGAAGGCTGGCCAAAGCAACTGAAGGCTGGCCAAAGATTAGGAAAGAGCAGATTATGACAATCAGTTGTGTCGGTTTTAATGAATTTGGTGCAAAGTGAAGGCTGGCCAAAGCAACTGATTGAGGTTTAGATAAGCTTCAGAGGTTACTATTTGTATTTGCACTTATTAGGAACGATGGAAACAGAATACGTTAGGGTATAATATTGTTGTTTTGCTGAGTATGTAGGGTCTCAAGAGTTCAAAGAAGTATATTTCTTGGATTAGGTAAGCTGGTGATGAGTGAATTGTTATGTTTGAATGAATGAGGTATTGTGGTGGAAAGTGAAACTTGGGAAAAAAGCAACTCTTAATCAATATGCCAGGAAGATTATTGTGGGCAAGAAATTCCTTTTGAGACTCAGTTCTTGATTGTGGAATCAAAGGATGGGTCTGATAAGGCTAATGTAGACACAACAGAGAATCTAAACACATTGTACACTGTCTTCTTACCGATTATCAAGGGCGACTTTAAAGCTGTCTTACAAGGAAAGGAGAAAAATGGGCTGGAGATTTGCCTGGAAAGCGGTAACTAACAAAATCAGCTTCTTTGTTTAGCACATTCATTATTACGTTTATTTGAATTCCATAGGAAACAATTTTCATCATTGACTCAAAATCATCTCATTCAATATTGTCATGATTTTCAGGATGCCCTGATGTTGAAGGGTTTGAAGGAACACACTTGGTTTACGTTGCAGCTGGGCCCGATCCGTTTGATGTCATCACTGGGGCAGTCAAGTAATGTTCCTTTCATCTTACTTGTGTAGCTGAATAATGTTGGTCAATGTTAAGGAATTATGTTAAAGAAGAAAGATGTGCATATTTCAATGTTTCATATATGGTTTTCTATGACCAGTCTAGATATATATGGTTTTGTTAACTCTTCTTGTATTGGATTGTAGGAGTGTTGAGAGGCATTTGCAGACATTTTCGCATCGCGACAAAAAAGAAGGTTTGCATCCTTTTCAATAGTTTGATCCTTTTGTACTCCTTGCTCTAATTTAGGATTTCAATTAATGTATTTTCTGTTCTGTAATTAGATGCCAGATATGCTGGATTGGTTTGGATGGTGCACATGGGATGCATTCTACACCAATGTTATTGCAGATGGAGTCAAACAAGGATTGAAAAGGTATGATTCTGTCATTCTTCATCTTTTGGCGGATTGATTTTGTGTGGTTTTTGGCTTGATTTGTTGTTTGAGGATGCTGATCGATTGATTTGAACGGCGAATCTGTGGATTTTTGTTATTTTTCTGAAGTTAGGGTTATCGATTTGGCTACATTTCTCACAATTTCATTTGATCTTTTTGTTTGTCAGAATGAAGTTGCACATGAAGGTGAAACTGGAAGAGTGTCAAGGGCAACCTTCGAAGACCGGCTCGGTCGATCTGTGCTCATCTTGAGGCCAGCAAAACAGGTAACTCTCATTTTCCCTCTTTAGTTTTCTATGTGAAGTTGGCGTGTTTGCAGTAAAGCTAATATCATTACCCAGAGAGACTTGGTGTAGCATTTCTCTACAACCCTCCAAGGATTTTCGGTACATTCTGGAAGGTCAGTGGTAGCATAAACTGATTACTATTATGTTCTTGATGGAAGCAAATTTGAATACCATAGAATCCAGATTTGATCAAATATGCATTGGCATTGACTACTGCTTCATTTGACAGATTGTCAAGTATTTTTTAGACGAAAGGACGTTTCAAAAGGTGAAATTTGTTTACGCTAAAACGGAGAGCCTGGAAGTAATGAAGTTGTATTTCGACATTGAAAACCTTCCTGCTGAGTTTGGCGGTAACGCCTCACTAGATTACAACCACGAGGAGTTCTCAAAACTAATGATTGAGGATGATGCTAAAGCTGATGAGCTCTGGGGAGTATGCGAAAAACGGTCAAAAACAGAACTGACTCCAACACGGCTCATGGTAGAGAGAGTTGTGTTTTAGTATTTGAAAATGTCTCTTGCACAACTTTTTGATTAACTTCCTTATGTCTGAAATTTGAGTATATTAGTGCTTTCTATTTTTTATGCTGAATATTGGTGTCTAATTTTTCTACTTCTGTCATTTTCATGCTGGCACTGGAATTGCAAACCTTATAGCACTTGAGATCTCAAAAAAGGTATTATAACTCCTTTTATTCCATAAACAAGACCTTCTCAGTTGAATTTGTGTAATAGAATTAATAGCCTCTTGCAATTTCCTGCAGACTAATTGTCCAGTCGAAGAGACAAGGAAGAAAGTATGGCTTGTGGACTCAAAGGTACAACTAATCAACTATAGTTTCAGAACAGCTCAAAGTTCATACATAGGCTTTTGTTCTTTTTGCTAATGACATACTAATATGTGGCAAATCACAGGGGCTTGTAGTCAGCTCGCGTAAGGAGTCACTCTAACACTTCAACCAACCTTTTGCGCATGATCACAAACCGGTTACGACTCTTTTGAACACTGTCAAGGTACGATCTGTTTGAACCAATGCAGGAAACCATGACACGAAACCCGGGAATCTTGATTCATTTGAACCTTTTTTTTTAAATCTGGCAATCAAGCCAACAGTTTTGATAGGAACCTCAGGGGTAGGGAAGACATTTAAAAAGGAGGTTGTTGAAGCTATGGCTTCCTTGAACAAGGTTCTTTCTCTACATTCATTGTTCTATAGTTTGTTGAATTGGAGATTATATGATTTCCTCTGACTTTTGTTTTCGTTCTTGGCTTGCAGAGACCTCTGATATTGGCTCTCTCAAATCCTTCCTCACAATCCGAATGTACAACCGAAAAAGACTACACATGGAGCCAGGGCCGTGCGATATTCGCCAGTGGAAGCCCATTCGATCCGGTTGAGTACAATGGGAAAGTATACATGCCAGGCCAGGTCTGATCTCCTCCTCCTCCTAAGAATTCTTTCTTCATAATAAACTTCCTTAATCTAAAATGGCGTCTTCGTTTGCGTGTTCAGTCAAACAACGCCTATATCTTCCCGGGATTCGGGTTGGGGCTCATCATGTGTGGTGCAATTCGTGTCCATGACAACATGCTTTTGGCAGCCTGTAAGTGACTACTTGGAGACAGACTCCTTTTTCTTGCTCAAAATCTTGATTTTTTTTGAAGTTGCTAAGTTGATCATTTGAACAGCTGAGGCATTGGCGGACCAAGTGGAGGACGAACACTACAACACGGTTCGATTTATGTGCACAGAATATAGAACTGTTTCTGGAGTTGCTGGGCCACTGGTTATACTAGAAAAAGTCAAGGTAGCTTTGAGCTTCTAGAGACTAATAGTTAGTATCTTTATTCCTCTCATTGTTTTTCTCTAATTTAATATGCTAATTTCTGCTGATCAATCCTGCAGGTGACGATTGTTCATGTTTGAGTATGATATTGAGAGGGCCAAATATGAGTGTCTCACTTACTGTAATTACCTTTAACTTCACGATGATCAACCTATAGACAGTGCAAATTCTTGGAAGAAGAGGCAAGATTTGTTTATCAGTGTTATGACCAGCTATTCGCCTTTGATTCTATGCACACAACAAGGTTTGCAATTCCAGCATCTTAGTTTAATTAATGCTTTCTCCATTTGTGATGTCAAGATTAGTCTCATCTTGCAAAACTTGTTGGAGCTGATATGATTGTCTTTTTGCTTTTATTTTCCAAAAATTGTTAGGATTCTTCTTTGAGGTTTTTTCCTTTTATTAAGTCTGTAAATCGACTATAATTTGAAGTGATTCGGTTTTGACAATGGAAATATATTTGACACTAACTCAGACCACGCGATGGAATTTGCATAATTCAGTACACTTGCACTGAGGTCTGTTGATGTTAATGCTTGCCAATGACTGTCAATAAACCTTGAGATATTGTAGGCTGTTTTCCTCAATGTCGTGAATGGGGTTTCACTGACTGAACCAGCTGGAGATCTTGCACTGGCAGCTGCAATTTGCAGCAGGTGTGTCTTCACTTCTTGTGCTGTTTGCTCTACCAATTACCCTCTGTAACTCAGCATAAATTGTTGTACTACTTTGCCGTTATCGGGAGGTCCCTGTTCCATATAATGCTGCGTTTATTGGAGAAATTGGTTTGGGTGGTGAGCTCTGAATGGTCAGTAGTTAAAGCCCTTGACATCTGAAATTAGGTTCAATTGATGTAATGTTTCCTTCCCTTAAAATATTCGGATCTGATGTCTGAAAATGCGGAGGTGTTTAGGATCGACAAAAGAGTGCAAACAGTGGCAAAGCATGGGTACAAAATATGGGTGGTTCCAAAATCAGCAGAGAAGACCCTAAATTCTCTTGGAATTGATGGATTGAGCATAATTGGTTGCATGAATATCAAAGAAGTCATTGATAAGGTGTTCAAAAGCAGTAGATTGGCTGAGTCAAAATTTTCTCCAAAATGAATATATGAGTTGAAGAAGACGTCGACAATCAACTTCATTCTCACAGTAGCTAACCTACACAATTGGATATAAATCAAGGGAAGAACTACGAAGGACACATTGTAGAAATAAGATGTTGCGTACATATGAAAGAAGGTAGTAATTAGTAAAAGTTCCCATACCATAAGAAGGAGATTCTCCATGTTAGTCTCAAGCATGTTCCCTGAGCTTGATGAAGATGCACGTTGATATCCTGCTGTAAATGAACTTTGTTCAGCTGTAAATGAACTTTATTTAGCTGCTCCATTACTGATCATATGTTTAACACGAATCTACAGGCATAAGTGCAGTAGGGGTAAGACTAACATGAGGATGAAGAATACTTATATGTTTGTTTGTTGATATGTCATTCTCGCCCAATATGATCTTAAGAATGCAGTGTTCCGACCTAGCAAACAGTAAAAAAATATTCCTTCCAAGCAACTAACAATAAGAAAACCAGATGTTAATGTTAAGTACAATATATAAATACGACCAACAACAGACTGGGTGAGCCGTGGGTTATATTGAATTTTGTGTTTGATCATGTCAGCTATGGTACGTATGTATAATTGACTAGGCAAGCAAATCAATAGTTTACATTCTCTGTAGTACATTTTTGTAGTGCATTCTTAAAGTTTGATAATACGTTAATAGTGGACCTATATATTTTCAATTTACTGTTTTCAAATTAAAATCTATAAACCTATATAAAAAAGTGGAGTATAACAAATATCAATGATTTTGTATGTCATATTTTTTCATACAATTAACAATAATTTTTATTCATATAATATGTTTATTGGATAATTTTGTAGCTATATAATCTATATTTATAAAGTGAACATATGATTAATATTTTCTATTGAACAAAGAAAAACTTTGTCAATATTTTATATGATTTATATCTACAATATCATTTTAGGGTCGTTTCACCAATGTTGTTATGTTTTCATTTAGATGAGATCAATTGTGCTAATGTTTTTGGATTTTCATTATTTTTTAAGTGGTAGTATGGTGTATATAAATAATGTTTGCACAAAATGTATAAGAAAAAATAATATAAAATTTATTTATGTGAAATCTCTCACATCTTCTTTCAAACGATGAAGATTCAAAGGGACTAAGGTAATTAATTGAAAGAATTGAGTGCCCTTAATTCAATTTTGACTAACCAATATACGTTTGATCACACAAATTAGTTTGTATAATCCTTTATTGAGTTCGGTTACTCTCAAATCAATTGATCACTAAAAAAGTCCATAATTATGTATTTTAATTTGCTTTGCCATAAACAGTTATACCGCATGACCTTAAAATTTCCTTTTCGTAGTTTTCTTAGTTTTCTAGCTCCTTTCGATATAGTGAGAATGAACACTATCATCTTACAAAAGTTACAAAAAAGATGAAAAAGTTGGAGAGAGATCACATTATAACTTAAGAGAAATCGATTTGATTTATTCCTCAACTGAGAGTCCGAGACTTCATAGGAAAATATTTTGTCCAGTTTTCAACAAACCTATTCAAAATCTATAAACAACTACAGTTCTCTTAGTTTCCAACGTTCCAAAGTTCTCTTAGTTATATTTATGTAATTTTTTACTATATTGATTTATACTTTTATTGGGACCTTATATTTCTATAGTGGTTTTTCAATAATTTCTTATCTTATTATCTTATCGAAAATCATCAAATTTTACATAGTCGGGACCGAAGAAGAATATTAACTTACCGTCTTTATTATCTTATCGCGTATTATGTCTTTTGGGTCCCAAATCTACAGAGCGAAACTCCTTCAGATAGAGCGCTTTCGCTTTTAATTGTCTGCATTATGGTTAAAAATTGTGCGAATTCATTGACTTTGAGATATGAAACTATCAGAATTTTTTGTTGTGTGAATTGAAGGAGGATGAATGTTTAGGGTTTACTTGAGTATCATGCTAGATTCTAGGTTTAGGATAGGAAGCAATACCACATCTATTATATCAAGTCCACTCAATTTGTTAATTCTTGATTTGTCTGCATTTCAATTACTGAGTTCTTACGGTTTCTTTGATTGGCTTTTGTGGATCGTTTCAGCCTGAAACGGATGGCTCCTGCTTGGAAAATTCGGCAACTGAAGAAACAAATGAAGGAGTGGATTGATGAGCTGGTTGAAGAAGACAAACACCAGTGCCTCTCCAATCCCTGCTGAAACTGACATCAGTCCAACTAATCAAAAGGTCGATCTCATCATCCTCGAATGCCTTAAATTTCTTCGGTTTCTGCTCACTGAATTTGCCATTGATGACATGATTCGTTTGTCCCCAAAATTAGGCCATGGGGGCTCATGCTGGAATTGCCAAATACGCTCATAAGGTTTCCTGTTTTCACGTTCTTCACTGGATCCTTAAACTTGGATTTGATCACATGTTCTTTTGGGTCATGAGAGACAATGATTTCTTCTTTGTAACAATCCTTCTTTCCCTCAATTCCAATCCAATTTCCTAAAATCTAAAACAACTCACTTAAATCCTGAATTTATTTCTATCTATTTTACAGAGGAGTCCGGGTCAAGTGGCGGACTGGAGAAGCGGAACCGGAGAATAGCACAAGTCGAGATAAATACAGGTATTATTTTCAATTTTCAAGTGAGAGCACTCACATATATGATTCTAGAAGGATCACATTTCAGTTTTGATGGATTTTGATGGAGCAATTAGCTTTGAATATGAACATTGCAACTGGCTCAAGGAAAATCAAACAAGGATCAAGCCTTGATCTTCTTCTCCAGGTTTTATGTTGGAGGAACATTTGATTTATGGAATTTGTGATTCTAAAGTGTAAGCCTATAAGGAGAGATAGCCCTGCTTGCTACAACATCACAATTTAGCAATTTAACACTGGTTGCTGGCCTAAGGGGTCTGACATTCAGGTCACACAAGAAAATGCAAAGAATGTTTACTGTTGACTGTGCTGGTAGCCTGATACTATATCTAACTCCCATGTATGCACATTAGAGTCATTATACTTATACTCCATTCTTTGCTGGTTTTAGTGTATGTTAATTTTGAAATGAACATTCAGTCAATAAATGTTCTTCTTTGCTAACTCTGATGCTAAGTCACGAGAATTGTTTTCATTTGTTCTTCTTTAATGTTTTGTTGTTTGGCATTCTTTTCATGGTTTGTTGTTTGGACTGAGCCTTGGGGTGGATGGTATAATCTTGGTTTAAGTTTCTTTTTAAAAGCTTATTAGTAAATTTATGTCTTGGATATCAAATGATTGCTCCATTAGAGTGGGTGGAATCTCAAGAAATTTGTGGTATTAGAGCTTGAGGACTTTTGTTAATTACACATGTACCAATATTGTGCAGGTTTACGGAGTTTGGAGTTGTATGTAAGCCGATATGTTTTGGTTGATTGTTTCAGCATCAGTTATATCCATTCGATTGCTGCTAAATTAAAATGATCCGTGCTATCCAGTTCATGAACTAGGAAATTATGGTGCTTGTGCATACTGCTTTCTGGTTACCAGTCTTGATATACTTATGATTTTGGTTATTTGTTTCCAGTGTCTGATGTCGAAGATATAGATTGCACCGTCAAACCGAGTTTTATGATTCCGACCTTGATGATAAAGATGAGTCATGGGTAACCAAGAAGAGAAAAGGGCGTCACTCTGATGCAGTGTTAAGTTGTCCATCTTGTTTCACAATCCTTTGCTATGACAGTCAAAGCTATGGATATCAAAACAGCGACACATGTTTATATAATATGTTTCAGTTTTTTGTTCTTTCAACGGCACTCTGGTGAGGTTTGTTTTAATCAAAGGGCTTCATACAGACAAGTAACATTTCCCATTGCTAAGTTAATAGAATTAAGTGTTCAGATCAGAATCAAGGTTTGAACCATGCATGTTATATGAGTTTCAAGCATTAATAGATATGCAGAAACGCTCATGATATATAAGTTCACGAATGGGATTGGAATTGGTCAATATGTCTTGAGGAAGATCGAGTACTTCAGATTAGCATCATGTTAAAAGAAAGAAGAAATCGTCTTCTGCTTCGATTACCTTCCTCCATTTGATTTCTAAAGAGGGATTACTGCTAATTCTTACCTTTTTCAAGGAACTGATTGCGAATGACTGATTTTTCTTCCATCTTTTTGACCTTGGTTCAATAGGAGCAAGTTCGAGAGATTGAATAATGTGACCGTCCGATTTGATTTGTTCTTCATAGCCATAAGATTATCATATTAGTGTGTGTTCCTTTTGTGAATGGATGCTCCTGTTACACTCATAGTCTCTGAAAGATGAGAACCCACTATGTAGCATCCAGATCAGGAATTTACCAAAGGCCAGTACATGATTTAGCCTTTGTAACCATTAAATTTATATGGAGAGCAGGATCATTTGTAAACTACTATATGGTATGCGCTTTATTTGTTTCATTTGCTATGTGTTGCTATGTATAGTGGTAAGTTCAAACATATGCTAATTTAGACTTTCTAAAATAGTACAATTGAGGTTCTGTACCATTTGACTATATTTACTAACCATGTTCTTCAAACTAATAGGGTATGGATCTTATGTAGTTGATCAAGAAAAGATTTCAATCAGTTGACAATCTTGATGAAGCTAATACTCCGATTGCGCCTGAGTTAGCTCTGAAGGCTTGAAGAGTGAACTCCTTGAGCGGAGTACAGATGACAGTATTGAAGCTAATGACGATGGACTCATCAACTTACATTTCAGCGAACCTAAAGAAGAACGTGAACCTATGAGATCAAGATTTGTAGCTGATGTTGAAAGGGAGGATAAACCTGATACTGATGAAGAGGATCTTAATGGGTCTATAGATGGTGAGACCGATGAATTGGTTTTTGGAAGTTCTGTTGCTGCCAGGTAGTTTATGCAGGAACTAGAACGAGTTTCTAGGGTTATAGTAGGTAAATATATAATGTAAAAGAGAAAACATGTTTTACAATGAGCTAGGGATAAACTAAAATGTATAATCTGTTTCCGTAAATAAAATCAAGAAACTTCCTATAAATATAATTTAGTACATAATTGATTTATATTTTTGTTAAGAATTTTTTTGGAGGAAAGATTTGATAAAGATTAAGTAAGATTAGATTACATAAATCTTACTTTCTAAATTTAAAGTTAAAAATTAAAAACAAAACATTCTATTGTGAGGATCTTATTTATCGCTCCAGGGACGACAAATAACAAAACTTTATTTAAAATTCACTTTTATTATTATACATAGCGATCTGACCCGCGCGATGAATATAACCTTTTTATGTCACTTTTATTGTCACCTAGTAAAGAATGGTGAATATAACCTTTTTATGCAACTTCAACAGACAACAGTGACCAAGAATTGAAGTTACACTTAAATAGCGCTTCACAGTTTTAAGTTTTTAACACCGTTTACCTGATTCATAAAACTTGCTTCTTTTTAAAAGCTTTGGCGCTCTTTCTTTCTCCCCATTCTTCAGACTACAGTTAAACCTCTATAAATTAATAGAGTCGGGACCGGAGTATTTTATTATTTTAACGAGATATTAATTCATTGATAAATTAATATTTTATAGAGATTTTAGTGATAAATGATGATGGTTGGAGCTGATGAAGCTGAAGACGATACAATTCCTTTGGAACCAGTCTCGCGAAAGGAAGCACTTATCGCATCCAAGACTCTTCACAACTTTTTGGTACAGTTTGAGAATACAACGCCAGAAATGTTAGATACAATGAGACAAGTTAGAGATATGCTTTAAGTAGACTTAAGTTTTAAGAAAAAACAATCAACAATATAATCATATTTTACTAAGTTTTGATAGTATTATTAGTTATATTTATGTAATTTTTAGATAATTATTAATTTATGATTTTATTGGGACCTTTATACTTCTATAGTGGTATTTTTTAAAATTTATTATCTTATCGAATATCGTCAAATATTACATTGGCCCAAGTTGGGACCGAAGAAAAATATTAATTTACCGAGTTTATTAATTTATCTGACTATTAATTTATGGAGATTCTACTGTATCAAATTCAATTCTACAGGACTCTGGCTAGAACCCCAATCAGTTTACCTCCAATTTCTGGTAAAGTTCCTCACTTTTCTAATGAATGGAATCTGGGTTTTTGTGGGTCGTCCTTAGTTTCTTCAAGATTGTTTCATCTGGGTTCCTGTGGAGGTGGAAGAAGATCCTACAAATTTCCTAATTTCAAGTCAAAATTAGGATCCAAGAAATGGTATGAGAAGCCTAGAAACATGTGGCTTGCTCTCTATTTGGGCTCAGGCATCACTGTTTACTTGTGTAGTCTAGAGACCATACCTTACACAAACAGAACCCATTTCGTGCTTTTGTCAGTAGAAACCGAAAAACGTGTTGGAAAGGCCCTTTTCAAGGAGCTTAAGAAGAAGGGATTGGAGGGTAAAATACTTGCTGCTGAACACCCTGAGAGTGTAAGGGCGAATTCCATAGCCAAAAAGATTTCCGAGGCACTCGAAAACGGGCTGATCCTACAAAGTGACCAAGATCTTGGCTCACATGATCAGTTCACCATGGAGCCAGGACAGGTCAAGGTGAGCTGGAAGAGAGTCAAAGCTGAGCCCGAAACTCGACACTTGATGCAACGTCTACACTGGGAAGTGATCGTTGTAGATGGGCCAAAAGGGGCGATGAGCTTCCCTGATGGGAAGATCATTGTCACTGCTGATCTTCTTCTACAATTCGAGACTGATGCTGAGATTGCAGCCTTAATTGGGCACCAGGTAGTTGTTGCGTTATCGTGCTAGTCTCGTTTGACTTATTTTGTAACATTAACAACAATTTTCGGTATGTTTTTCATGGATGTATTAGATTGGGCATATTGTGGCTCGGCATTGGGCTGAATGGTTGACTAAGAACCTGTGGCGAAGTGAGCTCGCACGGATTCTCTGTTGTTTTGCGAGCCGTGATGTAGTTAAAAGCATGGCTCTTGTCAAGCCGCGGCCTTTCTCGGCAGTGTAAGTCTGTCTTTAATTCTTAATAAGTTATGAAATTGTAGTAGTAGTAATAGTATGATATTATCATACAAATTTGCCTCAATTAGGCATTTTATGTTCTAAGTCAAATCATTAGTAAAGTATCTTGATGTAGTTTTTGGTTGGTTAAGATTTTTGCACTTCACAAAGTAAAGAAAAGTCACTAGTGAAGTATCTTGATGTAGTCTTGTAAGCCTCTAACTACAAATACAATTGTACATCTTTGTGATGACTCTTGCAGAATGGAAGCAGATGCAATTTACATAGGATTGATGTTGATGGCATCCGCAGGGTATGATCCTAGAACAGCCATCTCCACGTACGAGAAGCTCACGAATCTCTCACACAATCAAGAAGTACGGTTGTGCAATATGAGAGCTAAGTTGGATCCCCACGGTCGTGCCATGAAGAAAGCCATGAATCTGTATAGGTCCTAGGCGTCAGGTCGGATTTAAAACTAGGGTGCAATAGAGAGCTTAGTTTGTCATGAATTATGGACTCTTTTCTTATTGACCATCTGTTCTTGGAAGGTTTCTTTGAACTAATTTCTTGATTAGAATGGTATTATTTGATGTCTCTATGTTTCCTATGTGGTTTGTGACAAATATGCACTATGAAAATTTCTCTTGATAAATTGAGCTTAAACCTTTTTGAACTAACTGAAAGAATTCTTGGGAGGACCCATTTTGTGTTTATGTCAGTGGAAACTGAAAGAATTCCGTGGGAGGACCATTTTGAAGAAGCTCAATTAGAGGCTAATGAAGGAGACAATACTTGCTGCCAATCACCCTCAAAGTTTGAGAGTGAATGCCATAGCCCGAAATGTGATTGAGCCACTCCAAAAGGGGAAATTGTTACAAACTGACCCGGGTTTTGGTTCACGTGATCAGTTGAAAATCGACACGAAATGGGTCAAGGTGAGTTGGAAGAAAGGCGAAGCTTGGCCTGATAATCGACACTTGGAGGGTATCTGATGCCAAGTATTCGTCGTAGACAGTCCTTGTACTATAAATGCGTGGTGTTTCACTTGTGGGAAGATTCTTGTGAGCACTGGTCTTCTTCAGCATTTTGAGACTGATGCTGAAATAGCTACCTTTATTGGGCATGTGGTAATTTCTCACATTAGCGCACCTAATCCTTATTTTTGTGTGCATTTGCATATGTGTCATTAATACTGACAACAATTTTGTGTGTATTTTTACATGGTTGATTAGGTCGGGCATGTAGTGGCTCGACATACGGCTGAACGACTAGGGACTTGTGGAAAGCTATCATCAAAAGAGTCGTCTCGCATTTTGCGACGCGTGATGTGGTAGACAACATGACACTTTTGAAGCCACAGCCTAGATCCACACAGTAAGACTTTGTTCTATCCTTGGCTCAATACATTGCTCGGGTCAGCTAAGGTCTTGTTTTATACATACACTCGTGTGATGTGTCACCCAGGATGGAAATAGAAGCGACTAACATCGGGTTAATGTTGATGGCATCCGCCCGATACGAACCGAGGACAGCCATGAACTCATGCGAGAAGTTCTGGAATCTCACTCACGATATGGCATCCCCGCCGTGCATGGCGAGAGCTCGTTTACTTCCCTAAGCTAATGCAATGGAGAAAGCCATGAATCTGTATAGGGCAAAGACGTTGAGCCCTCTGGTAATCACATGGAATGTAAGAGATCATGCAAGAGTTGCTCTTAATAAGTCAAGTTTGAAGCACAAATAGCATGTCCGTTTGAGGACCCACAACCATTCTAGACACACAAAATGCATTTCACTCACCCATAGCATGTCCGTATGGCGTGACATCTCTAGCTCAATTGCATTCCACAACCTAGTTGCTTTCTCCTCTCAATTTCACGGTAAATGCATTTCACTCACTCTCACTCATTTTTCTGACAGTACCCATTTTCCGGAAGCAGAAAATTTGATATTCTTTTTAACACATTTGATTTGAGTTCCATATTTATTTGCAGAGCAAGAAGCCATGGGATTGGGATGGTACAAAAGATCACAGCTTTCTTTGAGCGCCTTTCGAAACGTTTCTGTGGGCACAAATCATCAGGCCAGAAACCCAGCTTCTGGTAAAATTTCCCAGCTTTCTGATGAGTGGAGTTTGGGTTTTCGTGGGTCGTCTTTAGTTTCGCAAGCCCCTAGCAGTGTTCTTATAAGAGCTAGAAACAGACCCTACAAGTTTCCCAACTTAAAGCCAAGCCGTTTTGAGAGATGGATTGAAAAGCCCAGAAATCTCTTAGTTGCTCTCTTGCTGGGTTCAGGCTTTACTGTTTACTTGTGTAATCTTGAGACCATACCTTACACAAATAGGACCCATTTCGTGTTTATGTCAATCCAAACTGAGTTAATCTATGGGAAGGCCGGTTTCGAGCGCCTCAAGCAGGGTTTTTTAGGGCAAGTACTACCTGCTATTCACCCTGATAGTATGAGGGTAAAATCCATAGCTGAAAACGTAACCAAGGCATTCCAAAAGGGAATGATGTTACAAGATGACCCAAAACCAGGCTTAAAAAACTTGGTAAAAGTGAGTTGGAAGAAGAACAAGTGCCTCAGTTTCGAGTACAATTTCGGAGCCCGTTTTTATACTCGAGGCTTGGAGCGTCTTGTCTGGGAAATAGCCGTCGTTGATTCGCCTAATATCGTCGGTACGTTTTCGTATCTTGGTGGGAAGATCCTTGTGTTTGGTGGTGTCTGTAAGCATTTTGAGACTGATGCTGAACTAGCATTCTTCATTGCACATGAGGTAACGGCTACTTTGGTGTTGAGCCTCATCCTTAGTTTTCGATATTGTCACAATGTCGGTTTTCGTATTAATCCGTGCTTGATTAGGTTGGTCATGCCGTGGCTCGACATTTGGCTGAAAAAATGACCAAAGGCATCTGGAAATCTATCCTCAGATGGCTCCTCTCGCATTTCGTGGGGCTTGATCTAGCTAAAAAAATAACTCTTTTGAAGCCGAGGCTTGACTACACAAGTCCAGAGTAAGTATCATATAGCTTATTTAGCTTTGAGTTGTAATTATTTGACCCCTTGCAAATGCACTAGGAGTTCAAAATAACCTACATTTGGCAAAGCAATAATTTGAGTTGAGCTAAGGTCAATGCATTCGTGACTATAGCTAATGCATATAAATCATGTGTGGAATTGTGTGCTCCAGGTTAGAAACGGAAGCACATAACATAGCATTGATGTTAATGGCCACTGCCGGGTATGATCCTAGTACAACCATCTCTACATACGAGAAGCTCACGAATCTCTTACGTAATTCGCCACGCCCACCGTGCATACTTCAAGCTCGGGTACTTCCCGAAACTGATGCAATGGAGCAAGCCATGCATCTCTATAGGGCAAAGGTGTCTGGCCGCGGATCTAACCAAGGGCCAACTTCCACTTGTGATTGATTATTTAGCGTGTCGAAGAAGGCGCTCTTGGTTTCGCGCTCTTTGTTGACATTCACTTCCTTGATGGGTTTCTGTAAAGGAACTTCTGAAAATGATTGTGGTACTAATGTAGGTGTATTCTCTAAATCAGCTTAGATTTAATTTGGAGTTCAAATCAAAACATTTTAGCTTAGATTCTAAAATACCCTTGTAAGCTAACATCAGCTACACATATACAACGAGAGATAAATAAAGCTCCAAAACTCTGTGGAGTAACGTTTTTTTACATCATTATATGGTATTAAAGGTGCAATTTTGTTTTTAACTGTGCAAAGCAATATTGTGGGAGCTAGTAGATTGGCATAGCTATAGCCTATAGCTGATATAAATTTGAAATATTATATAAATAGTAAGTTGATTCACAGCCTTCGCCAGTAAAGAATGGTGAATATAACCTTTTTATGCAACTTCAACAGACAAAAGTGACCAAGAATTGAAGTTACACTAAAATAGCTCTTCACAACTTCAACACCGTTTACCTAGTTCATAAAACTTGCTTCTTTTTTCACCAAAAAAAAAATAAAAAATAAAACTTGCTTCTTTTGAAAGCCTTTGGCGCTCTTTCTCTCTCCCCATTCTTCAGAATTCAGACTATCAAATTCAATTTTACAGAAATCTCGAGTCTTTTTCAAGGGTGTGACTTTATACAACAAGAAGAAGCCATGGGAATATGGTACAGAAGAGTTCTCACTTTGGAAACGTTTCGAAACGTTTCAATGGGCTCCAAGCTTCTGGCTAGAACCCCAGTCAGTTTATCTCCAATTCCTGGTAAAGTTCCTCACTTTTCTAATGAGTGGAATCTGGGTTTTTGTGGGTCGTCTTCAATTTCTTCAAGATTGTTTCATCTGGGTTCCTCTGGAGGTGGAAGAAGATCCTACAAATTTCCCACTTTCAAGCCAAAACTAGGATCTAAGAAACGGTATGAGAAGCCTAGAAACATCTGGCTTGCTCTCTGTTTGGGTTCAGGCATCACTGTTTACACGTGTAATCTAGAGACCATACCTTACACAAACAGAACCCATTTGGTGCTTTTCTCAATAGAAACCGAAAAACGTCTTGGAAAGACCCTTTTCAAGGACCTAATTAAGCAGAAGAGATTGGAGGGTAAAATACTTGCTGCTGATCACCCTGAGAGTGTAAGGGCGAATTCCATTGCCAAAAATATGATCGAGGCACTCGAAAACGGGTTGTTGATCCTACAAAGTGACCAAGATCTTGGGTCACATGATCAGTTCACCATGGAGACAGGATTGATGTTGATGGCATCCGCAGGGTACGATCCTAGAACAGCCATCTCCACGTACGAGAAGCTCACGGATCTCTCACACAATCGAGAAGAACGGTTGTGCTTGTGCAATATGAGAGCTAAGTTGGATCCCCAGGGTCATGCCATTAAGAAGGCCATGAATCTGTATAGGCCGTAGGCGTCCAGTCGGATCTAAGACTAGGGTGCAATATGAGAGCTTAGTTTGTCATCAAGTTTATGGACTTTTTTTTTCTTATTGACCATCTCTTCTTGGAAGGTTTGTTTGAAGCAATTTCTTGAAAAGGACTAGTGTTATTTGATCCTCTAAGTTTCCTATGTGGTTTGTGACAAATATGCACTTGGAAAATTTCTCTTGATGAATTCATCTTAATACCTTTTTTAACTAACCTCTTGATATATAAATTTAGTTAATATTTGTACAAAGTGAACTTGTTCAATTGAATGGCCTTTTGACCAAGGATTGAAGCTACACTAAAATAGGGCTTGAGAATTAAATAGGACCCATTTTGTGTTTATGTCAGTGGAAACTGAAATAATTCTTGGGATCGGAGGACCATTTTGAAGAAGCTCAATCAGAGGCTAATGAAGGAGTCAATACTTGCTGCCAATCACCCTGAAAGTTTGAGAGTGAATGCCATAGCCCAAAATGTGATTGAGCCACTCCAAAAGGGGAATTTGTTACAAATTGACCCGGGTTATGGTTCACGTGATCAGTTCAAAACCGACACGAAATGGGTCAAGGTGAGTTGGAAGAAAGGCGAAGCTCGTCCTGATAATCGACACTTGGAGGGTATCGGATGCCAAGTATTCGTCGTATTAACGCGTGGTGTTTCACTTGTGGGAAGATTCTTGTGAGCACTGGTCTTCTTAACCATTTTGAGGCTGATGCTGAAATAGCTACCTTTATTGGGCATGTGGTAATTTCTTGCATTAGTGCACCTAATCCTTATTTTTGTGTACATATGTATCATTGACACTGACAAGTTTTGGGCGTTCTTTACATGGTTCATTAGGTTGGGCATGTGGTGGCTCGACATATGCCCGAACTGATGACTAAGGACTTGTGGAAAGCTATCATCAAAAGAGTCCTCTCGCATTGTGTGGATCTAGGCTGTGGCTCTTTTGAAGCCACAGCCTAGATCCACACAGTAAGTCTTTGTTCTATCCTTGGCTCAATACATTGCCCGGATCAATTAAGGTCTTGTTTTATACATACACTCATGTGATGTGTTACCCAGGATGGAAATAGAAGCGACTAACATCGGATCAATGTTGATGGCCTCGGCCGTGTATAACCCGAGTACAGCCATCAACTCATACGAGAAGTTCTGGAATCTCACTCGCGATATGGCCTTCCCACCGTGCATGGCGAGAGCTCGTTTACTTCCCGAGGCTAATGCCATGGAGAAGGCCATGAATCTGTATAGGGTAAAGACGTTGAGCCCACTGAGTTAAGGGTTAAAGTTCAACGTCCACTTCCTTGAAAGGCTTTCTCCAACAATTTGCACTAATTAAATTGTCTTTCTTGAGTTGAGGCTATTAGTGACGTTACAAGAAACAAGTGAGGCTCTTATTATACACGTTTTGTATTTCCCCTTGCTTTTGAAGGTCCCTCTCTGTGACAATGTTAATTGTGACGTTTCTTAACCTCTTGCAGAATAAGCTAATCAGTGCTCATTAATCATGCTTTTCCACTGAAAGACGAATATAAACTATTGAGCCCATCCAATCAGAATGCACCATCAAAGCCTGGCCTATCTCATTAATTAGCATTGACTTTGGGCTGTTCCACTACACTCTCAAATTGTGTTAGGCCATACGTTGCCCCATTTCCCATTCACCTATCATGTGGACGATCACGTCTGACCATACAGCCACGTGAAACGGCTGATCTCAAGTCTTAACGTCTACCACCAACACACAAGTTTAAACCAACATAAAACACACCAACCCCTTCCACCAAACAAAATACAAAATTTTCAAAAGCCGAACTCCAACACAAGAAAACTCGACTCAACAAAATGTCCAACGGTCACCAATCTCCGCCGGTCTGCACTGTCGATCCCTACGCCCACCTCCGGCTCATCCGAAACCCGGACGGAACCCTCGACCGCCACTCCCAACTCCCCACCGTCCCTGCAGACAACTCCGGCGCCGGCGCCGTCCTCTCCAAAGACATCCCCTTGGACCCCACCCTCAACACGTGGCTCCGCCTCTACCTCCCCAAGACGGCCACCGGCGCCACCAAGCTTCCGGTGGTCCTCTACTTCCACGGCGGCGGGTTCATCATCCTCAGCTCCGACACCACCATCATCGACGGCTTCTGCTCGTCGCTAGCCGACCATGTCAACGCCCTCGTCGTCTCCGTCAACTACCGCCTCGCCCCCGAGCACCGCCTCCCCGCCGCCTACGACGACGCCGAGTCGGCGCTGACGTGGCTCGCCGGAGAATCAGCCGACGAGTGGATCAGCCGCCACGCCGACCTCTCCAGGGTCTTTCTCCTCGGAGAGAGCGCCGGCGCCAACATGATCTTCCGCCTGGCGTTGCGGGTCAGGTCGGGCCGGGTCTCGGGCCATCCGGGCCCGGTGAAGATAAGGGGGTTAGTCATGCTGAACCCGTTTTTCGGCGGGTCGGGCCGGACCGGGTCGGAGCTTAGGCTGGCGAACGACCCGATCCTGCCGCTCACGGTCACGGACCTGATGTGGGAGCTGGCGTTGCCCGAGGGAGCGGGCCGGGACCATGAATATTGTCGGGTCGGGTCGGATTCGGGCGGGCTTGAGCGGTTCAGGGAGATGGGCTGGCGGGTCATGGTTACGGGCTGTGACGGGGACCCGCTATTTGACCGGCAGGTGGAGGTGGCCCGGCTGTTGGAAGAAAAGGGGGTGGACGTGGTGGCCCACTTTGCGGAAGGTGGGTACCATATTATGGAGTTTTTTGAGCCTGCAAAAGCCACGCCTTTGCTTGTTGCCGTGAAAGATTTCATGGAAAGTTCGGTGGTTTAGCTAGACAAGGTTGATTTCTAAGTTTGCAACTAATAGTAGCTTTCAAGCAATAATGGGAATGAATCGATATCAAATTGGTTTGTGGTTATATTATATATGCTTAGCGTTATAAATGAATCGAGTTGCTCATGTCCGATCCAACTCGAAGTCTGTTCATGGTCGTTGTGGTTTGTAAATAATTCGAGCCTGAGCGCAACTGATAGGCTTGAAAAGTAAATAAACCGAGCCTGAGTTCGAGAAAATTCGGCTCGTTTGTTCATGAATCGTAGGATCCGGAAATAATCAAAAGCAAGATTATGTAAATAATAAACCAATTCAATAAATGCATAATACCAAATATCGATTGAACGATTCGATTTGTAGAGGCGAGATAACAATCTTTTTCCTTAATTCTGAAAACGACCCTAATACCCCTCATTTTTAATAGCAAAAACTACACATATCTCTAGATATAATAATATGTTCCAATAAGAAGATTCTTTATATTGCTATATTACAATAGCATGAAACTTTCATTCTTTTATAAACAACATAGCCTAAGAAAAAATATATATGACGGGCGGTTTGATAAAAGAAAGTTTGGAATTAATAAATTATAAAAATATATTCTATAAGGTCTAATTGAAGACGTATATTATTTTTTTGCTAAAAGATGTACACTATGAAAGGAAGTTGGGAATTTTATTTCTTAAAAACGATGTAAGTCGATCTAAGTTGGTCTAAAAACTTAATAAGTTCACCCTTTATCTAATAGTATATAACCTGGAGTTTCTATGGCAAATAGATACTAATCTCATGAAAATGTATATTTTTGTTTATTGTTATCATTTCTTTGTGTAATGCATGGTGTATTAGTGTGTATGGTTCAAATTGATTTTCATATTTTTTTCTTTCTTGATCATACTAAATACCCATCTATAAATATTTTGTTATATATACAAAATCTCATATTTTTACAATACTTTAATTTGATTACAATTGTTCTATCCCTATACCAAATCGGTAAATAACATATATATCATATTAATCTTTAAAAAAGAAAAAGTAGCGTAAAAGATTCTAAATATTTTATAATAGAAATATGCACATTTATCATAATTTGAAATATTTAATAGGTATGGAGATGATTTACAAGTGAAAATTGTATTAAAAAATTATATATTATGTACCAAGAATAAAACTATTAATTAAGTCAGCTTGGTGAGTCAGTCATTTTGATTTCGAATTAAGTACAAGGTAGGGATATTAGTTATGGAGAATAAACCTATTGATGGAGTCGATTCGGTATGTTGGTCATGTCAGTTGGGTAAGATCATTGTAAGTTTAGTTGGGTTCAGGTCAGTCAGTTTATTTTGGGATTGATTATAGGTTAACGTCATTATTTTAGTAGGTTAGTAGGTTCCAAGACATTAATTTTTTCTTACAAATTTAGGTTGACCAATTGGTGAAGAAAGTCGACTATTTTATAATTCCGTTTGACACCAGCGTTATGGACCAGTTTGACAATGAATAAAAGTTATTTTATTTCTTTATTTTGATAATAAAATATATATTTATATTTAATAAATTTTATATATGCAATTTTATAGTTAGAAATATGACATCAATTCAAGTTATGGTATTCATAGATCATATGAAAATTACGGTAATATTTATTACATTTATTTAAAAGAGTTCTCGAACAAACACCGAGTCATCAAAATTAACCAATTAAGCGACTCTAAATGTTATAGCTTTCACAATACTTATTGGATTCAAATAAAGTATATATTTAATTTATAATAGTTATATCGTTTGTAATTTAATATGTTTTTGACTTTTATTTAAAAAATTCTCTGGCAAGGCCCGGGGTTATAACTAGAATCTGTGTATGCTCTCAGACTCAATTTTGTTTAAAGAAGGTTTTTGAAACGTCTGACTTCAATGAGGAGATAACCACCTCTTAAAAGAACTTAGATTCATTCTCAATTGCAAAGAGAATCAAGAAGTCCTTTGACTGCCTCTTTCATCACTCAAAGTTTAATGGACCAAGTCCAATATAATGACCTATAACCCTAATGGATCAGGCATTTCCCCTTCACAATTGAACTTTATTTTATATAAATAAATAAAGTTCCAACTTGAATACCATCCACTATATACATATTATGGAGTTTAAGTCAAGCTACGGAGTTTAAGTTTTGAGTTTCGTTTGATTGTATAGATGGCTACATAAATGAATTGTTCATGAAATGGACTCATGAATCATGAATAAGTTAGACGGGCAACTCAAAAGCTAAGCTCGAGCTCGAGCTTGACAAACCAAATTCTAAGTTCAAGTAAGCTCGAGCTCGAGTTTTACTATCCGTAACGAACCAATCTTTAGCATTTCAAAGGTTGGTTCGATTCGGTTCGATTCCATTATATCTACTATAATAATACAATATAAAGCAGAACCTATGTCTTTGTTAAAAATTGCACCACCTCATCAACGTTGAATAAGATAATGTTTTTATTTTAACAATTATTAAAAAAATCAAATTATTAACACAAAATTAATAGGATTGTGCACTATAATTAGATCACATATCAAAATGGAAAATTAGATTAGCTAGAATCTCTCTACATATTTTTCCGTATCAAGAGAACAACTTCTGACCAAGGATGAAAAATGATTAACCAAATATTATCCAATAAAGATCTTATGGAAAATTATCATTTGCACAAATTTCATATAATTTGTATCTTTGAATGTACACGCTAGAGATATGAGGATGAAAAATCATCTTTTACACACATCTCATATAATTTATATATTTAATTATTAAAATAATCCTCATATAATTTATATGAGCATGAGAAAAAAATGAATATTACCCGTACATTGTATGGGTCTTCAACTAGTTGTGCATTATAGTTTGAGTTGTTTTTGTAGTACTTGCGTAATGATCCTATTGGAGTTGGACCCTTTTTGCCTGATTTTGTTAGACAAAAATCCCGGCCTATTGGGTAGATCATTAAGGGGCCGTTTGGTATGCAGGTATTGGGTATGAAGGTATCGGGTTCTGGAATGGGAATCCCATACCTAGTGTTTGGTAGACTGTTTTTATGTTTTCAAACCGATACCTGAAACCTGATATGTATGGGCTTTTCATACCCTCCCCTCCCCTTGGGTTTGAGAATTCATACCGCCGGGAATGAAATTGAACCCTAATCTTCTCTAGCCCTCTTCCATTAACGCAGCTCCCCTCATCCCCTCTCACCCTCATCCATTCACCTATTGTGCTGCTAAAAATCACAACGTAATTCTCTGTAGTCTTCATGAAATCCTCTTCATTTTTTTTGTTTTTTTTTTTGTTTTTGAGCACAAATTAGAGTTTCAATTCATGGAATTTATACACAGTGTAGAGTACACAGTGGAGTAAAAAAAAAATTCATGAAGATGAAAACTTGATCTACGGTTCTTAAGATGTAGAGTGCACAGTGTAAAACTTGATGTACAGTTCTAAGTAAAATAAAAAACACCCAATTTTTTTTACTTAGAACTAGGGCTGTCAATGGGGCGGGTTATGGGTGGGTGGAGCAGTTCCACCACCCGACCCGCAAGTATAAATGCCCATCCGCCCCACCCGTCACCCGTCGGATGTTCCACCCATCATCCGAACCACCCGCCACCCGTTGGTTTAACGGGTGACCCATTTGCCCGTTAAAAGCCGTTAATACTTTTTTTCCACCATCTGTATCATTATATATATAGGGCATTTTAATACTGATAATTCAATACAATAAAAATAAAGATAAAGATAAAGAAAGCAAATTATCAATATATTAAGTATTTAAATAATGCAAATCCATAAGCAAACATAAAAAAATATATCCGGAATTATTAATGTGCTTCAACATGATATTTAAAATTTGCAAAATATGAAAACGAAATGATGCCATCCCATAGATCTTTCTTCAAATTGTGAAATCACCATTTAACTCTACATCCTGAAATACAAAATGAATATATAACTATAAGAATCAACCAATTTAAAATTTTTGATATTATAAACTCACGGAACTATTGTTAAAATTTTGTTTTTTTTATATATATAAACGGGTGAGGTGGATGGGTCGGGTGAAACGGGTGACGGGTCGGGTGGTGGGTGGGTGAATGGGTCGGGTTAATGGGTGACAAACTCGCATCCATATCCGCCCCGTAACCCGTTTCACCCGTCACCCGCTCCGCCCATCACCCACTTTTTGTAGGTGATGGGTGGTTTATAGTGGGTGGGTGAGACGGGTGGATCGGTTACCCGTCACCCATTGACAGCCCTACTTAGAACTTGATCTACAGTTCTAAGATGAAAGATCAATTTATACACAGGATTAGGATTCATGAAAGCTTTCATGATTTTATACACAGTGTAGAGTACAGTGTTTAGTACTGAAATATTGATCTACAATTCTACCATGAAAACTTGTAAATTGAAAGTCACTTTGTTGAAACTATTTTTAATTGTTTAATTGGGTGTTTTTTATTTTTACCTGAATCGTTCAATTTTTTTTTTATGTGGGAATGCTCTTGTTTGAAAAAAGGAAGGAGTTACAACTTACGAGAGCAGATTCCAAATCTCATGTTTTACACTATCAAACACTAGCTATGGGTTTGAGCTTCATTCCACGATAATAACCAAACATATGTCTTCAGGAATGAAATCCCAACCCCATACCTTTATAACCCCATACCTCATACCAAACCCAAACCAAAATTTATACCAAACGCCCCCTAAGTGTGTTGGGCCTGCTTAAGATAAAAAGGGTCCGATAATATACCATTGGGCTCAGGGATGAAGGCTTAATCACGTACATGATTACTCGAGAAATACCAACCGAATACTTAGCGCAATACAGGGTCGGAGCTACATTGGGACCGGTGGGAGCCATGGCCATCCCAATTCAAATTTTTTTACCTTATATTGTTCCTCTTTTTCGGGGCTTCGATTTGCTATATTATATGCCTTCATCCGATATCTAAACAAAAAGTTTTGAGTACTTGAAGATTGAACATTTGTAAACCAATTTTAAGTCATTTACTTTTTGGTTGAGAAAGTATAAATTTTTAAGTCATTTACTTAGTATAGGTTATAAATTTACTATGTCTAGCTAACATAGTCGGCCCCCCTTAATACTTCTATCATGACTCCGCCCCTGGTGCAATGTCTGCCTAAAGATTAGAAAGAAAGGCGGCGAATATGTAAGCACATTTATTCATCTAGATAATCTAATAGTGTAAGGGGAAAAGTACAAAATACTCCATAAAACATGAAACATGAAACATGAAACATGTAACAATAATACTTGAGGTTAGGTATGGATCGAGGTGGACGGATCGAAAAGGCAGATGAAAGGAACCCATCACTTGTGAAATATATCTAACACGTACTGTGCCGTTAAAAACATATTGCAAGCTAGCTAGACTAAGGCATCCATGATCTATCCAACAGACAATAACACATATGTGTTTTGTGCAATAGCTCTTTGGTGGGTGCCCATAGCCAAATAATGCTAATCTGTCTCATTAAATTATACAAATCATATTTGGGTAGATGATGCAACATGCAAGGCCCGCATGCAATCCGAGTACCTAGTCCATATCAACTATAGCTTGATAAGGTGGGCACTGGGCTCAAACAAAACCTTGCTTGATAAGGTACTATTGAACATTATCGTTTATAATTGGGATATTTGATTTGGCGCCTCTAAGTTTAAAGCTATTTCCGTTGGTGCTCCCAATGTTTTGGATATTTCAGTCGATGTCCCTATTCGGTTCAAAATAACGACCTTTATTGTATATTTACATCTTCATATATATATTAGGAGGATTCGACTACTAACAATACCCAAATTCATATACGGATCATCACGATTCAATTTCTAAACAGTTTTTTCGATTTTTAAGGGGTTTTAAGAGTATTTGAGAGCTTTCATAAAAAAACAAGATTATTTGAGAGCATTTTTGGAGCTTTTATTCGCCGTCTTCATATGCTGCCTCCGGTCGGAATCGTAAAGAAACGTATCGTGTTTACTTGACATTTAGTGAATGGAGCCACATACGAATCAGTTTGAGTAATGTTCAAGCATCGTAAAGTTCCTTACTTGACCAGGATTACCAAACAAACAAACCCAAAAACTAAGGAGTATGAAGCGAAAACAAATTAATTATCTAGGTACACCAACCATAATATCTCTATTAAATTCCAATGAGCGATCTTAAATGATGATGTGTTGTACATATTTTTAACACTTCTTAAATTCTGACAGGCTTATGCCTTTACAAAGTTCCTATGGTTGATACTAAATACGGAGTATTTTTGTACTGTAACATATCAATATTAGAAAGATTTGATAAATCTTAAAATTTGAGATTTTTCTTACGATGGGTTCATCATATCCTCTTTAGGGTTTAATTTTCTTATATAATCTGCTTATAAATACTAAATAATCATAAGGGGTCATTTTATTCTCAAGGATAATCAAATAGGAGATCGATTGAATTACTTTCTAATTAGTTTGTACAACGTACAATCAAAGCATTAAAATCCACATGGATCTTGCACTTGTTCCCTCTCTTGGACCCACGTTGAGAAGGCCTCAAGGGTGTTCATATCAGCTCTATAGTGTTTCTGGGTGAACTCAAGAAAAGTAGGCCATGTGAAATCAGGGTAAACCCTAGGGTTCGCCTCGTCCACCAACTCCTTCGGCGGACGCACAACTCTGTCGTCCTTTGGGCACAAGAAGAAGGCCAGTGACTTCCTTGGTGATGTGTTGTTCACTACCGCTCTATGGAGGCAACTCTTGTACTTGCCATTCGACAACGCCTGCGAATGCACCCGGAAACGTCAAAAGAAGTTAGAAGAATAATAGCATGGTTAGGTTCATTGCTTATCCTATGTATGGTTGTGATAAGTACTTTGTCACAATGTTGTCATTAACACTTCAATGTACGTAGCTATAACACTTTATTACTTTATGTTGTCGGGTGAGAGCCCTCCCAAAACGTGATGAATGATTTGAATATAATATCGTACATGATTGACCCAAATTAACAGCTTAATATATACAACCTTTATTTTGGTCGAAGACTTAATATATACAACTAAAACTCAACCAAAAAAAAATATATACAACTAAAGGCTAAAGCAAAAGCTTTTTGACTTGTACCATAATGAAACTACGTACGTATAGAGCTTGTAAATGACCTATTATAACAACCGACAAGAAGTCAAGCCTCAATGTCTTAGTAGGTGACGTGATCATAAGGTGCCGAGTTCAAATACCTAACTATTATAGCATGATCAACTTAATTAACATTTCCCATAACACCTCTTATCAATTGGCCGGGTCGAGTTTTAGGTGAGTGTATTATGAAGATTCATGACTAGTGAAGCTAGCTAGCTAGCTAGATTGATTACCATGAAGGTGTCGCCAATGTTAACGACAAAGGTGTCAAAACGGGGAGGGATAAAGCGCCACTCCCCATCAACAAGCACTTGGAGACCGCTAACATGATCCTGATGGAGGATGGTGAGTGAGGTAGGGTCACAGTGGGGCCCGGTGCCTAGGGCGAGCTCGGGTTGTTGGCATGGAGGATAGAAGTTGAGCCGCATTACGGAGTCGTGTCCTTGGAAGAAGTCTCGAAAGTATTGCCTTCCCACTCCGAGGCTAATGCCTATAAGCTCCATGATTCTTAGGGAGAGTGTGTCCATGGCTTCACAATACTCTTGGTATAGCTTTCTACGTACATTAGATCAATTGATTATTAAATAAATGTATTATACCTTAAGTCAAGCTCATAAATAAATGTTTAAGCTAGGTAACTAACCTTGATTTTAAAAAATTACACTTTCTATTATAAAGTTGATGTGATTTAGTGTGTGTGTGTGTATATTATTTCAATCGTAAAGTTGATGTAACATCACCCTGAAATTTAGTTGTTAATATAAATAAATATAAACTACCATTTCCGATCTATAGGATTTAGAAAGGCAAGTCATGTCTCGTGGACCTAATGGTTGAGTGGTACTTCTAATTAAAAATGAAAATTTCATATGGGTTATGAAAATGCTCACCCCATATGTGCAAGATTTTCATCCATTTTGCTCTTGAAGTACTCTTCGACAATTTTGGACTTGGTCCCTTCCTCGGGTGAGTATGGGAATGAAAGTGTCTCTTTCCAAGGGAGCTTGCGTGAGAACCTTGTGGTGAAGCTACTAGCATAACCACAATGTTCTCCAAGCTTCCTTTGAACCCTTTGCTTCTCAACCAAGGGAAGTTCAAAGAATTCTTCCATGTACTTGTGTGCATGCTCGACTAGCTTTGCATCTACACCATGGTTCTTGACAAGGAAGAACCCGTGCTTCGTGCAGGCTTCTTGAATGAGCGTTGAGGCATTGTCTGTGGGCTCGGTTTCCCCCTTGAGAAAGCCTTCCATGTCGATGACAGGTACTTCAAGCTCACGAGCATTGGACGAAGGCTTTTCATTGTCGGGCCAGATAAATTGTTTGGGTATGTCAGCTTGGTTTCGAAGGATTTTGGAGTCAAAAACGAGGGAGACAAGCTCGCTTCCTTGTTTAAGTTGAAGAGTCTTGTGCATGGCTTGTGGAATTGAGGTATTGTTTCTCTTCATGCAGTCTATGACCATTTTGCCTTAAGTGTTTGTTAATGTGGGATTTTTGTTATGCAAAGTGCTCACAAATGTAGGAGCTATATAGGTAGTGTGATTTGCAAACTAGGCCTCCAAGATTCCAAAAATTGCATGGAAGGGCGTTTGGGGAAACAACAAAATAGGGAATGGGCCAAGTGCTTGTTGTCCTTTATGTTGCCAGAAATGATATTCCCATTGGGTTATGTTATTTATTTATGTGTCCTTAAAAGAAATCAAATTAAACAATTAAATATGAATGATTGAATAAATAATCAAAACAATTTAACATTCATTCTTGTTTAACATATATAGGTGTTATCCTTTGGTGGTTAGCGTCATTTGTTAGCTTGTAGTTTGGCAAGAAGCCAATCTCTTTCAAGGGACAAACCTTGAAAATAGTCCCAAGGCCCATAATAATTTTATTTCCCATACAAGTATGTTTTTATTGATATAAATATATATACTTGTTATGAGTCTACACAATAATATTTGTCATTTCATATATTTTGATATATTTTTAAATATTATTTTCGTTAATTGAAGATAGTTACATAAATTAAGGTAAAAATCTTAACAAGCTTGAAGATATATAAGTTCAATCATGTGATTTAAAAAAATCTTAATTTCTATAGAGAGTGACAAAGTGTAAATGCTTGTAATATGTGAAAAGTAAATTAATATATGATGGATATGAAAGAAAAGTAGATTCATATGTGAGATGTGCTTGTACGTGAGATGTGAAAAGTTGCACGCTTACAAATTTTTGACATATTAGTATTTGATTTGGAAACCTAGGAATATGAAGTTTTGAATCTCTCGAGAGTCAAGAAGTTACAATATGAAATCGATAAAACCTCGTCGTCATTTTTTAATCAGGAAATTATCCAGAAGACTGGGTTAATAATCAACTCTAAGAAGAAAAGGCAAGTCGTCATTTGTGGGACTCGAAACAGTGACATCGAAATACTATTTTAAGGACTTAATTGTTGAACCAAATGTTCAAAGGATATATATATCAAAATTTTTTAAAAAAACACATATTTTTCAAAATGAAAGTACCTTTTTATGTTGGGAAAGGGAGTTAGGCTCTTCAAGGTATTTTTATTGAAAATTAAAGTTTTTGCCATTTAGAGGCTACAATAAACGACCTAATAAAGTCGACAATGCAAGGACGAGGATTATGAAATCAAGATAGCTAGTACATACTACAACATAATTAGCTAAGAGATTTGTAGGTTCGAACGTCGCAAACACCCCTCGAAGGGTTGGAAAGTGTCGTCTCTTCTTTTACCTAAAACAAGTATTTTTTTCAAATAAAATACATTTTAGAGTTAAATTATAAATCTATTTTGAAAAGCACAATGTATTTTTTTGAGAAAACTGTGAAAAAATAGGAACCAATTTTTAAAATTTTGGTTTTTTTGGAAACAATAAATATGGTTGTATAAATAGACAATGGCCACTTGGAAAACGACAGTGTCCCCTTTTAATTTTTATGTTTTGTGAGCTTATTATTGTGGCCATTTGATCGAAGGGAATTTGATCTCAAGATCGAATCTATTTCAACACGTACCTTCAAAGCTCTATAAAAGAAGATTTTGATTCAGCAAGATTTTGATTTATTGGGGATGGCATTAAATTGGGTGGGTTTTTGTGGTGATAGTGATAATTCACCATTATTAATTGTTATCCACTAGATTTGTTTGCCCATTTGTCCTTCACTGTTTCGTTTTCAAGTTTGCACTTGTGGTGGGTCTCTTTTTTTGGCTGTTTACTTGTTCTTCCATTAATGGGTAACATGCTCACACACCACACCGGTACCAATGTACCATATATCCCAAAAATGGCTTTGCACTTACAATCAATTTTATTTGTAGGTATAGTTTGGAAATTGGAATAGTTACCTTTTACAAATGCAACCAAAAAACAATATCTAATCTTGCAACTTCATATAGGGGGTGAAAATAGTGACCTCCGATTACTCAATATCACGTTGGTATCGGAAGCCATATTGAAGCGATGTCGGGATTAAGAATGTATAGTTGAGTGATCTTAAGTATAAGTGCTACCTTGGGTGATCACAGCAAACATAGTATAGAGAGTATAATGAACTGGATGATTTATTGATCAAAGAGAACAATATATATAAAGATTAGTAGGTTACATTGATAAAAGATATACTTGGTATTCAAGTTATCTTATTAACCTAGATAGAATATAAACTATCATAAATAAACTGTTCTAAACAATACAAGATATATAAAGATTGCATAGAATTATTATCCTTAACAAAAATAAAGGTGGTAATCAATTTTAGTAAAGGTCGAGTAATGTGCCATTTTTACCACGGTTGTTGTGATTAGTTGGATCCAACAATTGTCACCACTATGCCCAACAAAGCCAGGTGCGTGACCCAAGTCGAACTGAATGTAGTCAAGACGAAGCTCTGGTGAACCAGTGGACAACCAAAAAAAAACAATTATCACCACTATGTCCGACAATTGCATGAGCTTTAACTTTCTCTCGAACAAAATTAAAATCGATGAAAAACATTTAATAAAAGTCTGTGAAAAATATTTTTAGAGCGGTTATTCACAACGTTGTTATTATAATTGTTATTATAATTTACCAATGAGTTATGAGATCCTAGTGAAGAGCAATAACTAAATGCAGAATTTCTACGTCTTTAACTTATATAAGATTGAGATACGCCTCGCTCGACGGGCCTGGTTCGACGGCGACGACCTCGCTCGCCGGCCTCCAACACCCACCTCCTCTGTTCTTGTCTTTCCTCCGACGAATTCCGGCCCAACGTTTGGTGGAGGCAGAGAAGAGGTGGTGGTGGTGGTGGTGTGGGGGAGGCATTAGGGTTTCTGAGAATGAATTTAGTCAGCTGATTTGCCATGTCAAAATTCATTCCTCAATTTCCTCCATCAACTTGATCGAAGGGGGAAATCTGTTTTTGGAGGTAAGAACCCTAGAAGAAGAAGGATAATGGGTAATTGAGGATGTTTTTTTAATTATTTTTTGATTTTACAATTTCAAAGGAAAAAATAAAAAAAGGTAGAACGGTCAGTTAACGGAGTGCGGAGCTGAGGTGGTTGTTTTTTAACGGAAGGGTTCATACGGGTGGTTTTCGGTAAATAGGTATATCTGGGGTGGTTTAGGGCAATATGGCCTATTATACGGGTGGTTTTCGGTCAATCGGCCTTTTAACAACTCGAGTCATGCATTCAGATTGGATAGGCGATTGTCAATAATGTGGACCCGGAGTGATTTTCCAAGTTGTACTAATCACCCCGCGTTCATTAATTACTATGCACGAAGCACTAATCTTTCATTAGTTATAAATCATTGCACTTCACTTAGTGACTTTTAGAGATAGGCAAGCCCTACTGAGGTACAAACCAAAGTAAGGAACATAGTTCACAACACTTTGCAAGAGTGTTAGCCTCTCTATTCGGAGAATGGCAGAGTCATGACCCAGTATCAGGAGCCGATAGCTAAATGTACCTCCTAATACGCTATAAAGAGACAGCGAATCACTAAACCGACAATCCCTATCTTAAGCTAATCTAGAGCAAAGTCTCAAAAAGAGACTTGAAACAATCAAAGGTCACACATCATCGGAGACCTAAGTCCAAGTCTAGCATTCGATAATAATAATAATGAATAATAACAATGGTCATTATTTCTAAGCATAATAATCCTAATCAAATTATTAGCAAACAAGTTTGTTCCCGACGTTTAATTTGATAACGGAAAGCATATTTCATGATTATCGAGTAAGGAAAAGAAGAACCATCCACTTGCCTTAAAACGATCCTAAGAAAGCTAATTGAGGCGAGAAGTCAAGGCTACCAAGGCACTAGACAAGGCCTAAGGCAAGGCAAAACACAAGGTACGAGCAAGGAACGGCCCGGAAAATGGCTAGAGCGCGGCCCGGAACAAAGTGCAAGCAAGTGCACTGGCGGCGGTCGCTGCCTGCGTGTGTGTCGACGGCGGGATTTCGCAAGCTTCCTCCGATCGATTCCGAGTACCTCTGATGCAGGGTTAGCCGCTAGGTGCCCGATCTTCGACAAACAACAACTCAAAACACAAAGGAAGGAGAGATGGTCAGAAATGGAGGAATAAAACACAAAGAAGAAGAACACAAAGAACAAGAACAGATTCAAGAACAAGGATAAAAGGAAGAAATGGAGAACCACTTGAAACAACTAGAAGACCCTTGGTATTATTTCAACCAAGAATCAAATGAATGATCAAGAGACCCGACCTTCTGAAACGGATAGGGAAGTAGAACGACTAGGCTGTGGTCGACACAAGAGGATTATTTCGCCCCGAGCACCGATGGACACGACACCTAGAGACCCTTCTTCATACAATCTCACACAATCAAGGACGGATCCTTGAAGCACGAGAAGGAGGCTTGTGGAAGCTGGAAAGCACCAACCTTCGATAAAGTCGACACAATCCAAGGCAAACCAAGCTGCAATTTAGAACACCAAAGGTTCAAAGAGCTCAAAGCTCTCAAACTCTCTCTAAGGAGAAAACAGTTTTTACACACTTGTAAATGGGGAATGTCTTGTCTACCAAACACAAAGGGAAGACAAGTATTTATATGTCCTTACAATCCCAGAAAGTGACACCAATAATAATAATAAAAGATAAGTAGCGGGCCACATTAAGCAACAACCCAAATCGTGTAATGTACAACCACACTTGGACAAGTTGCTCGGGAGAGGCCGCTTAGCATTCGGTGCACATGGGCAGACTTGGGATGTTTGTGACACCAATAAGGCATATTGTTGTTGGCGATGGTTCCTTGAGGTGTGCAGCCTCCTTAGCCATGGTGTACCCGTTGAAGCCATGCATCTCTCTTTGTAACTTCTTGGCACGAGCTCGGGTGAGTGGCCCCTCGAAGAGTGTAGGCGCACTTGGGGGTGGCAGCCTAGATGGTCCCTCATCAACCTCTTGAGAAACCGGTGCCAACAGTAGTAAGATCTACACAAGTACTTTGTAATCAGAGAGATTTCAGAGGAGAGAAGAGAGATGTTTTCCCTTCACCCACATCTCCTATTTATAGGTTTTCAATCCCCCTTATGATCTAAGAGTGCTTGACTTCAAGCATAAAGATCCAAATGAAGTTAAGATTGATGAAGTTGACTTTGAGTAAAGGTGTTAGGATTGATCTTCAAGCAAAACTATAGCAGCAACCAAAACCATGGCGCCCACAAAGAAATGGTCCTGTCGAGCCGCTTGCGTCTGCAGCAAAGCGGCGCGCGTCAGTTTAATAACGGCACCCGCTACCCTTGTGGCGGCGGTCGCTTCCCTCCCGGGATTGGGCAACATTTTGGTAAAATTGCCATTACTTTCTGGATACTTATCGGAATGGCCTCAAATTTAGAGCGATGAAACTAGACTCCTTTTATCTACCAATTGGCTTTGGAATCACTCGATTCTGAGCTCTAGCGAAGGTTTTATGAATTTTTGAAGTTGAGGGTTCCGTTTAACATTATTCAACGTTACACGGTTAATCGGGTGATCTTTGACCTTTCTCTTATCGTTCCAAAGACAAAGCTGAGTCGTAAAACTAAAGAGAATTTCATAATCGATTTTATAAATTAATGTAAAATATTTTTTTGGAGCCGAATTAATATAAAGCATTGATATGCATAACCTAGTCAAAATTAAATCTAGTTTACATAAAATTAATGTAACACTTTAATATCCATAAACTATTCTACATATATTAATGTAATACATTAGTAAACAAGCCTAAATTTACATAAATCTTATCTACATAAATTTAATGTAACACTTTACATACATAAGTTACTCTACATAAAAATTGATGTTACAAACAAAAAAATATAATACATTAATTTAAATGAATTACTTTACATATCATACTCTACATGATTTGTAATGTAACAAATCCTAAAAAAAATAATGTAAAATACCCAATAGAGACAAAGGTAGTTCGCGACCAAAAAAGCAAAAGCAAGGTGGTGTCGGTGGCTACGTGAAGTGATCGGCGCGGGGTAAGGTGACAGGAGGACGGCGGCACGAGGGCGGTGCAAGGGTGTCGTTGCAACGCAAGGGTGGCATGGGGCAAGGCGGCACGTGTTGGTGGTGAAAAGGCTATGGTGAGCTAGGCCGAGGGCTACGACGGTTCGCCGCCGATGATGTTGCATGATGGTGGTGCGCCGGCGACGCGAGGGCTATGGCGGTGCAATGATAGTCTGATGGTGGTGGTGCGATTATACGTAAATTGTGGTGGGACGAGAAGCTTTATGTAAATGGTTTAAGAAAATTGTACGTAAAGTGACTTATAGGTGATTGGGGTATTTTAATCCAATTTTATAGAAAGGTTTATTTTTGGTCAAATTATTTGAAGGGGGGTTATTTTTGAATAAAAGATGAAATAAGTACATTTATGTCTTTTCCCCTTGAGAATACAACGTATATATTTGTTTCTTTTTCCTCTTCGTTCTCGATGGGGAACATGTAGTTTTGGTAGGGCAAATGCAAGATAAAGTACTTGAAATGGCTTAGTTTTGGTAGGGCAAATGCAATATAAACTAAGGATACTCCACTCGACCACATTACGACATTAATTAATGGTAATCCGCTGTCCCTAACTACCTCTATATGGTCCATCGCTAAGATCCTGCTTTTTTTATGAGATCTTTGAGTACTTGAAACAATGAAATTGCTTTTTTTTTGTTTTTTTTTTTTTTTGTGTAGAGCTTTTCAATGAACAGATTCAAGCTTTGAAAAAGCCAATATTGAAAATGAACTATAAAGACTTTTTAATTTATAATATGAATTGAAGGCCCATTGCCTGACAATGAAGATAGAAGTATAGAACATATTTTATCCTGTCTTCTCTTTTTTTGCGCATTTATATCCTGTCTTTTGAGTTTTGTTTAATGGGTCCAGTATGTACTTGCTAAATTATACGGAGTAATTAATTCCCGGCTAAGCAATCGTCTTTTTTTTTTTAATATAATTTCTTCATTTAGTTCTAACTAATAACAGTGCCCGTGCCCGGGAGGGCACGACTTGAAATAAATAAATTATCCATGTTTCATTAATTGTTATTATGGAGTATCGTTTTTTAATTATTTATCTTTAGTAGTTTTGTACATATCCAATTTCATTTTGATATTACTAATAAAATAATTTGTATTTTAAAATAATTAAGAACCTTTGGTTATTTATCTATAAATTTAATGTTTTATATCTTATAAATCTCATATTTGAATTTGATATATTAGCTGGATAGATTTGGTAAGTTATATAGATTTTTTTCCTTAGATTAGTTAGATAGATTTTTTTTTCGTTAGATTTTTTGTGCAACACATATTGTTTTTTTTGTTAGATTAGTTAGATAGATTTTTTTTCGTTAGATTTTTTGTGCAACACATATTGTTTTATTTCAAGCAATATATTAGATAGAGTTTTTTTTAAAAAAAATTGGTTAGATAAAAAGATAACTAATGTGGGGTCTACAATGAAATTTCAATCAATCAAATAAATTGAATTGTTTTATTAAAGATGGGTGACGCGGTCCAATGAGGAAGTGCTACATGTTGGGCTAAATATTAAATCTAACCTTCGCTTTAGTATATAGTTATGATTATTGTTTTAGATTTGAATACATGTATTATGAATTTTTTAAAACTATACCAAAATATCTTTAGTTAAATGTATATTTTTACATTGAAAATATAAAACAAGACTAATTTAGTTAATCTTCTCATTAAATATAAACGAAAAGGTCAAGTAGAATTCAACGAAAATGAACGGAAAATACCCATGTGTACGAGGTTTTGCAAGATTTATGAAATTGATAATTAATATAATCATACATCTTATCTTATTTTATATAAAGATTGGATTTTGCCATATATAACTAGTATTAACAAAAATAAATAAAAAACATGTATAGTATAGCGGTTAAAGTGTTTACTAATAAGTCATTGATCGTAGATTGTTTTATTTTATATATCATCACAAACATTATATGAATTTTTTAAAATCAATGATACATTATAAACATATATAATGAGGTGCAATCATATTATTGGTTAAATCTAAAATTTTAAAAATATTATGTCCATCCAAAAAGTTATCCCATACATATACGTAGGAGAATCACCACTAGTAGCAATATAAGAGTGAGATTAATGGAGTACACAACATTAATATATTTCCGAACTCCTCCTCGATCACGTCGTATTCCTTGTGCATGTGCATGTGTCCATATATTTGTGTTCATGTCGATCCAATTAATGTTTATGAGTGGCCAACACAATATATTACATGCACGTGGGACAACAGTGGAATTAACTAAACATATATTTCAACGGATCGGACCAAAATACATTTTGAGTTCAGGGACACCTTATCACAAACTAGCTAGGAACAATCTAACCTAAATTATAAAGATATAAAGAAGGGGATAAGACTTTAGGTTGTGTACAAAATATCATAGTCGATGATCACAAACTTACGTATACATGCAATTGGATCGTATTAAATACAGACTACCAAACAAAGTATCTAGCTAGATAAGCAATTACAGGTCAGGTGGACATCTAACATGGTGTACGTTTTTGTCATAATGTAAAAGAAATGGACTAATATATGTATTATAGAAAAAAGGTGGGGGTGAGTTAGCTTTTTTTTTTTTTGTCGAAGTTATTTTTTTTAATTTTTTTTTGGACAAAAATAGCAACAAAACATGTCATTTTTTGTTTACTTTGATAAAACCTACAATGTTGGTTACTACTACAAATAAAGAAATGGACTAATGTATGTATTATGAATTTATGAGTGTAATGCATTTCCTTGTCGACCAAAAGCTGGCTAACTTTTTTCCTTTACTACAAGTCTACAACCTCTTACCTAGCTAGCTTTGTTGCTACCATCAATTATTGTCGATGTGCTATAAGTTTTGGATGCTTTCTACTAGTGAAATTATAGTCAGATCGATTAGTAACTCAATGTCAGTGGATTTACAATAGATATTCTTCAAATTAACCTCTCTTTTGTTTTGAGTGGGGCTAGGACAATAAAAAGAAAGCACGACATACTATTTTTTCCCGAGTAAATTATGGGTTTAGTCCCAACGTTTCATCAGTGTTCTATAATAGTCCCAAACCTTTAGATCGTTCCAAACTAGTCCTATATTTATGCTAAAGCGTTTAATTTATAATCCTGGGGTTAATAATTTCAGCCTCATTTCTAATTGGCAATTTGAGGTGGTACATGGATTTATTTAAAAAACAATCAAGGTTTTTGTATGTCATTTGTAGTATTTATTTAGCTATAGCCATTTGCATATCACAATATGCTAGTAAATTATATTTAGCAAATGTATGAGTAGGGGTTGTTACATATCACAAACAGCTTTCTCCCTCAAATGGTGTGTATGCACTTGTGATGAATACCTTAGTACAACACACCACCATCAGTACTGATCAACACAAGTTTATTAGTTTGCTGTCATTTTGTTGAATTTCAGCCATTGACCGGTTTAGTGCTGATGCAATCCCACGTAACATTGCATTTCCAACATTGTTGTCGTTAGCTAGCAATTTTGGCATTGGCTTCTTTCTTTCTTATGCTGGAGGTTAGAAGATATATAAGAAGACATCTTAATTAATTAAACTAGTACATTGCATTAATATATATGTATATATACAAAATAGTATGGTCCTTACTAACCACTATTAATTAAGTGCATTACTACACCAAAACTATTGCAGCTGAAAAGAATTTGAGTTAAAACCTTGATTGTTTTTTTATAATAAATCCATGTGAGATGAAAAGTGACACCTCAAATTGCCAGTTAGAACATGGGTTTAAATTATTAACCACAGGACTAGAAATTAAACGCTTTAGCATAAATAAAGGACTAGTTTGGAACGTTCTAAAGGTTTGGGACCATTATAGAACACTAATGAAACGTTGAGGACTAAATCCATGATTTAGTCCTCAACTATAGGCGACAAAGAAAGACCACAGCTGCATCAACTAATTAATGATGATTTAAGCCTTCAAGTATCTAGTTCAGTGATTAAGTTCTTGGTGTGATATTCGATGTCACTGTTTCGAACCCCGGCCCACGGGCGACAACGTACAGTTTGTCTTTTCTTTTTAGAATTGGTTAGTAAGACTAGGGGTAAGCACCGGTCCAAAACCGGACCGGGATCGAATTGTCCGAAATTTATGGACTGGGGACCGGACCGGGAAAATCTCGGTCCGGTCCGATCCGGTTTTGGACCGGATTTTTTTTAAAAATAAAAAAAAAATTTATATAAAAAGTTGTAATATAATTTTTAAAATTTTATATGATTAATGAAAAATATAATATTAGTAAGTATATAATATAAATGTGAAACTTAAATATTAAAAATAAACTATAAAAACATTAAAATTAATATAATTTTTATATAAATATAATTTTTATTTAATTTTTATAAATATCCGGTCCAAACCGGATCGGACCGGGGACCGGAATTCTTATTTTCATGGACCGGGGATCGAACCGGTAATCCCTCGATCCGGTCCGGTCCAAAAATCTGGTCTGGACCGGTTTTTGCTCAACCCTAAGTAAGACACCAATTTGTTACCCATATACTGTACTAGCTTGTTTAAGCCCTTTTGTATAAAGTATAAACTAAGTACAGTAGTCATATACCCAGTTTGGGAAAGGATTATCCGGTTGTTAGAAGAATCGGGTAACTAGTTGTAAGCTCATTCGTGAGCAAAAAGAGGTGAAGGGGGAGATATATATAATACTAGTTTTATACCCGTACCCTGTACGGGTTTTTGACCGTTTAATAAGAATTAATACATGCATCGCCAAGGTACTTGTACTCTGTATAAGATGTTTTGATTCCCTGCGTAACTCTACATACAATTAATCAGGATTTGGGTTTATGTCCCGTAATCCTAACGTGGATATTATTTAGAAATAATAAGGATTTGAGTTTACTCATAGATCAATTCACATATAACTTCTACGTATGTGTCCGTAATCCTAAAAAAACAAATTGATTGGGTTGAAGTTGATACCTTTTCTCTTTTTAGTCTTTTCACTTCTCTTTACATGATTTTCAATTTACAATCCATTCATGTGTTAATATTTATATACTCTTAGGATGAATCTAGATCGTATAGATAGATAAATTTTGGATAGTTTATTATATAAAATTTTCACTTATCTTTATGCATTCATGTGTTAATACATCCATGTTAATTCTGACCCCACTCCATTTAAGAAAATAAAAATTAGAAAAATAATTTTAAAGTCTTCTTCTTCTTATTTATTATATTATTCATTTATCTTTTTCACCTAATTTTTATCTTTTTCAACTATTTGCTTATACATTCTTTTTGTAAATCAAAACTATAATTAATTTGTTAAACTTATTTGTCACTCTGGATTTTGGTTTTTATTGTATTTTTATAATCATATACATTCACCATTTTTCTTTATCAATCTTTTTTGTCCCATAAGTTTATAACTTAAGCTACAAATAAAATATCTTTGAAAAATACCTTAAATATATATAAAGAAAATTTGTGTATAATATTCATTTATAAATCATATTAATCTATAAATCTGTTATCATTAAATTAATTACAGTTTTATAGATCAATTAAAATATTCATTATATTTCATAAAATATTATTACTGGTTATTTTTCTAAAATATTTATTTAAATAAGTCAAAATTAACTTAATTTTTTAATTTCTATAGATATTATTAATTATAAAAATATACAAGTTGATAAAATATTTTACTTGAAATTTCATATCGTATCACATATGATTTTATTTTAATTAATGAAATATATTTCAAAATAATATTATAGTATTTTATCTATACTTTTTATTTAAGTCATATTATATAAATTTTAAATCTTAAGTTTATTCTCAACATCAAATCAATATTTTGGATTAACAAAATATTGTAACGATTTCAGATAAAAAAAAGATGATATAAATACGATATCATCTTATTTATTAATATATTTAAATAAATCTTGTGTATGGAGATAGAAAGATAGATAATATTTCAACGTATCATCTTAAATAAATCTTGTGAGTCATAGACGGGTGCAAGTCGTGCATAGTCATAGTAGTATCCATGTATCATCTTATTTATTTCAATGTGGAGATCAATACAGTTTAATAAAAAAATATTCCCATGGGCTTTCATTTTAAAATTATTTTTTAAATTCGAATTTCTTATATTACTTGTTACATAAATAGATTAAAATGATAATTGAAAAGATAGGTTAATTAATATGTATCTTTTATATAAGGAAATTTTAAAGATAGATAATATTGTTTCAAAGATAGATATATATTAGATGAGTAAGAAAAAAGATAACATTAAAGATTAAATACTTAAGAAAAAAACATATAAAATTGTTAATAAAGTGGGGCCAGAATCAACGTGGTGGCTCGAAATTCTCCGGGTTTAATATATAGTATAGATTTTATCATTTTAAGTGCAAGTATTATATCTAATTTTATGATATATTTTTTTAATCATTGCATACATATATGCTTGCTTCTCCTATATTAAAATATTTGAGATGACATTAAAATAGTAAAAAAATCAGAGTAAAATATAACATAATAATGTTTGATTTGCATATAGATTTATTAGGTAGATATAATAATTTTTTATTTGCATATAGATATGCTACATTATCTCACAGTTATATATTATAATATCATAAATATTTCCTTGATATTAGTATACGATGGTATGTGAATGTGGTAAACAAATTAATTTGGTTTGCATAGTATGTTGCATAATCTTATATATATACTTAAATAATTACATATCAATTTCCTCCAAAAATATGGTGAAAAATGTATTATATTTATATATTTAACATGCTGTTTATATATGCCTTAAATAAGTAAATATATTGAGATCACATATCAATATAATAATTATTAAAATATGATTGAAAATTTGAAATATAAAGTCTTAGAAAGATACGTATAAATTACATTTCAATATTTTGATCTTAAAATATATCTTTAATATCATATAAATTATCATTGATTCAGTATATAGTAGTTGATGGTTGATAAGGAGATAAGTAGACGTAGGGAGGATTTTAATACGGTGGGAAAAAAAACTTAACTTACTATTTTAATAAAATGGGTGATGTGGCGCAATATGGTGACAAAATTTGTTTCCGCTTTAGTATATAGTAATAGATAGATAGATAGATAGATATTGATTTTAAAGATAGATATTAGATGAGTAAGAAAAAGGTTAAAATTAAAGATTAGATAATTAAAGAAATTTTATAGATAATTACTATGCCTTCAAAGATAGATATTTGATGGGTAAGAAAAAAAGATAAAATTAAAGATTAGATAATTAAGAAAAATAAAACATATAAAATTGTTAATAAGTGGGGCCAGAATTAACGTGGAGGCTCGAAATTCTCCGGCTTTAATATATAGTATAGATTCTAATACTACTACCCTTAAGGCTTAATTATTTGATTAAAGCCTTTACAAAATAATTTTATTTCCTCTCATTGGTTTGTGCTTTGTTTGTACAAAGTCAATTTACATGTGAGGATTTTTTTTAAAGGATTTACAAAACTCTGCCCTACGACTACCGAGTTACTAACTTGGTAAAGGGTTTAACAAAATTTGCTAAAAAAGACATCCCAATCGTTCTCTCTAGACAAATGTATGTCAACAATGTGCATTTCTATCCATTATCCCCCAAGATTGTATCTTTTCGCGTATTATGAATTTATGAGCAACACCGGACCCGCCCCTATCAACGACACCATCGGTACCGGACCACTGGTCCTCACATCAACTAGGGGTCTCCGATACATATGTCGCAGACGACATACTATCGCGCGTACATTCAAGAGCCACCCTATAGAAAAAAAAAAACGGTGCATATAGACACATTCTTAATTATAATTTACTAATTGTGTAGGATCCATATTAAATATTACAATAAATAGAATCACAATAATTTAAACGTAACAAAAATATCCATTCTGCAGTGGATTTATAGATATAGTACTATATAACTAGTACACGTTTTAGTAAAGTTTTTTTTGGAGAGTAGCTAACACCATACTGTATAACTGAAAGGACCAGCTCATACAAATCAGTCCATTCATGGTGCCAATTGTACTGAAGGATCAATAATTCAGTTGCTTAGCTCAAGATTTGACGGGACATGCACGCACCCAAGCAGAGTCTTAGATAGGTAAATCTATTTTTGCATCTTTCATGATAACAAATACTCCTTCCGTCCCTTTATGTTTGTCCATCATTCCGTTTTCGTCGTCCCGCAATGTTTGTTCACAATTCTATTCTTTCCATTTATATCACTACTTTTTTACACTTTTACCTTTATACATTCTACCTTTTACTTATTTTTCTTTTTCATTTCTATCTCCATCCAATCATCTCCATTAAATACATTATAAATAAACTCTCATAAACCCAAAAATAAATAATATTTCAATAATTTTTTTTAATATTCATACTTATTGAATTTTTTCCATTAAGAAAACACCCATTTAAGGTATATTTGGATTAATTTTTTGAGCTAAATTTCTCAACCTCCATTTTTTAATCTTAACCCATCTTTACCTTCTTCATTTCAACCACTCATATTACTCCACCAAATACCTCTTACATATTTTCTTAATTTACGTAAAATTGTGCTTTATGGACATACATATAGGGACGGAGGGAGTAGTGTAATACTCTAGTCGACCAAATTGTAAGTTTAGGCTACAACCTTTCATAGAAAGCAATCCGGAACAACCACAAGCTTTTAGTTTTCATCCATCTAGATGTTTTAGAATACCCTCTTTGAGATGAGATCTTAATCCTCACCGAGTAAATGTGAGATTCCAATGGACCGAGAGAACTGGGTGATGAGCGATGGTATCTCAATCTTTTTTTAGCCAACTGGACCCAAAGAACGGGCGGATAGCTCATAAGTCATAATGTTAAACCCAAGTCCAAATAGTGAGGAAGAAACGGACTTGGACCGAATAGGCTCTAATACCATGTAAGATTCCGGTGGGCCGAGAGAATTGGGTGACGTGGCATATAAATTTAACAATTTCGTATATAAAGTCGAGATCTACCTTTCTACCCAAAAACTTAAACCAATAAGTAGGGGTTTTACTATTCTTTATATACCGGTGGATTTTGATTTTGTTTTCCCGACGTGGGATAATCCCCCAACAGTAAAAAAAAATAGAAAAGGTAATTAAGGGCATTTTTGCATACAAAGCTAATCTCTGCTCTTGCATGATAAAAAGGGTAAGATTATACTATTTTTCATGGTGGAAATGATCACATTCATAGCTAGGGATCGATGATTATTACTCCCTCCGTTTCACAATAAGTGTCGTTTTAGCTCTTAACACAGTTTTTAAGAAAATCAATCATTCACTTTAAAACTTACAACTTTTTCTTAATCTTACCACTCATTACATTTTTTTGGCCAATGCATGAACAACTTTAGTCAACAAATACACATTCCAATAAAAATTATCATCATTCACCCCTATTAAATTACTTTGAAAACCTAAAACGACACATATTATGAAACAAATTTTAAGTGCTAAAACGACACTTATTATGAAACGGAGGGAGTAATTATGAACTATGACTCACAAATCACACCAAAACAAACACATCACAAAAGCTAGCTAGCTAGCTGAGCTCTAGAGAGATCGAACGAATTAAGGCCATGCATTGGACGTATACATCACACGAAGACAAATACGGAGTACAAGAAAGTAATTATCTTTCAGGGGCCTGTTAAATTTATATGCATTGGCGATTTGAAATGGATTGGATTGGATTCTTCTTTTAAACCAAATATTTATGGTGGATTCGTGTTGCCCACTAGATCCTAGTCTAAGCCAATGACAAGCGGGTTGAAGATCACGAAACGATGACAAAATCAATGAGAATTTGACACGTACAAAGAAGTTTCTCAAAGATGTACTTTTTGGCTTAACTAAGCTAAAGTCAGAGTGGCTCAGTGGCTCACCACTATTTAAGTACAAATGGCCTTTTTTCAGGTTCAAAAGATAGTGCATGTGTGTAGACATGGAAACTGGACTCTTGTGCTTTAAGGAGTCATATCATGTTAATTATGCACCAAGTCAAGACAAAGTGAATGATGTGATCATTCGTAATTAGGGTACGTGTATTTAGTAATATGTCGGAAATAATGTAATGGTATACTATTACTATTACGATTTAGCCACGTGGGTTTCGACCAAAAAAAAAAACTATTACGATGTGGGCCGGTAACAATAATGTACTCCGTATATGGTAATGTGTTGATTAGCTTGATATAGTCATATAGAGTTCTATATCTTGTGCATGTATACTTTATATGGCTTGCTAAGTTGTTGGTGATTATGCTACTATGATATTCATGATATAGTGAGATATTTTAAATGGGATTTTTAAGCATGGTAGGAAGGTAGATACATTGATAACGATGCTCATATTATTTTTGGATATGGGCAAAATTCGTATGGGGAAAGAGCGTTTCAAAAATAGCTGAAAGTGGGCAGGGAACTTAACAAGACATCATCTTTTCATTCCTCGATCATAAGAAACTTGGCCCCGAGTCGGATGGAGGTAAGTTGGCAAGACATCGCGCTTTACACATGCGTCCATGACTACTTGACCAGTTGACCCATGACAAATCCTTGTAAAGGACAATATTCGAGTAGACAAGATTTAGGGGTTTCGGCACATGGGCAATTTTTAAGGCCACATCGGTGAGTAGCTACAAGCAAGATGTGTGACTTTAGAGCATTCTTTGATTTGTTACTAATTTTTTTAGGCTTTTTAAGTCTCGTTAGTTCGATTATAAATTTATTGTACAGATCGGGTCATATTTTTAATTACAAACTTTTATATTCGGGTCAAACGGTACTACGGATCGGGTCACCCGTAGAAATAAACTCAAACACCACAAACGGGTCACATCTCATCATCTTCGCTATCCGCTGCTCACCCAGCGAGACATTTCTGAGCGCCCACCGCCGATTTTCCGCCTCCATTGTCGTTATGCTATCTGTCCTTCCAACCACCACTTTTCATTTCAGCACTCCTCACAGACAAGTAATGGGCCTATTATCAGGCCGTTCAGAAATGGGCCGGGCCCAGAGTCTTCGGGCTCGGCCCAAAATGGGTGGCTCCGGCGAGGAAGGATCGTCACAAACCGAGCAGAGCGAGCGAGAAAGATGCTGTAGACAGAGAAAGATGGCGGAGAGGAGAGAGAAGAAAGAGGCGAAGAAGGCGAAGACCGAAATAGCGTGGCCAGCGATCAAGCCTAAGCGCGATCTCGAAGTTACTCGTTTCAAAGGCAACGATCTCTTCGTCGTATTCACTCTTTCCCCCTCTCGATCTGCTTATCTCCCTTTTGCGGATTCCGATTGTTGATTTTGCGAGTTTGCTTGCCAGTTTGTGCTTCCTGTCGCCTAATTTGAGTTGGAATGGTTTCTCTTCTGGTAATAATGGAGACTAGTTCCAAATCTAAGCACTCAGATTGAAATCGGAGTGGATTTGCGTGTTGTGTGAGTTGTTCTAGGAATTGTATGTTTTAGCTGCCTGTATATTTGACTTGTTGAAACATTATTGGATTGGATTATGTAGCATTGCTACAAGGTGAGGCTGTAGTCAAATTGGAGCTGCTTTTGTTAGTGGATTTGGTTCTGTGTGGTTGGTTCATCTAGGTTTTGGTTCAGAGCATGATTTGATTTCAAACTGAACTTGTTATTTCATAGGCCTTTTAGTGAAACATAAGTTTCAAAGGCTTTGATTGCAAGAGTTGAGAATGCAATTTCTCACATGGTGCTAAAAGCATGTTTGAAGATCTCCAATGCTGAGCTATGTGGGTACTAAATTGCTTCACTGTTCTATCAAATGTTACTTGGCAAAGCATTAGTGGAAAAGCCTTACTAGGACTTTGATTATACTAGAAGTTCAATCGTATCATATGTGTAAGAACTTGTTAAGTTAGTGCAAATAAGCCCTGCAAAATCCTTAAACTGTATTTGCTGAGTAGCTCTTCTACTCGTTTTTAGAAATTTGAGATGTTAGATTGTCTGGTGGTAACTGTCCACATTTTGTTTGAGATACTCAGGCACAGAATTTCCTTACATCTGCTGAATCGAAGGCGTTCATAAAAGCTGCAGAATCGCGTGGTTTCACTCACCAAGGTAGTCTTGGCCCAACTAAAGGGGAAGCTTACAGGGATAATGATCGGATTTCTGTAAATGATCCTGAACTTGCCCAGAGTATATGGGATGCTGGTCTTTGCACATTGTTCAATGACATCAAAATACGAGGGCAAATTGCTGTTGGACTAAACCCTAACATCAGATTCTACAGGTTGGTTGTATATTTCAGTTGATAATACAGTTGCAAATGCTTTGATCAACTATGATTCAACAGAAACATCTCTTCTTGCAGCTGTTCATCCCAAGTTAAATTTATTATAGGCTCTATAGTGCACTATTGTATACTTGTATGCAATTGGATCTTCATTATAGTCAAAACTAACACTGTCAGGCTGAGTGTTTCTCATTCTACAATGTGTTATGTTGGACCATATGAGTCATATGACTATCAAGCTTGCCTCAATAATTAAACTTGTAAACCTTACCTTGTTACATCACATGTTATCTAGTCTGAAGATTATAACTGTCACCACTCGAATATGCCAGGTATAAGGTTAATCAGCGATTTGGGAAACATATTGATGAAAGCGTTGAGCTCGAAGATGGAAAGTGTACTCATTATACACTATTGATATACCTAAGTGGTGGTCCTAAGCCCAAAGGAAAAACTGATCCCAACAGCCCAGGGGAAGCAGAGCCTCTGGTTGGAGGGGAGACCGTCTTCTACAACTATAGAAATAGTATTGTGGCCGAGGTATATAGAAAGTTTTCTACACATTTCAGTTGTACTATTCTCTATCCTTGTGCTATTCTAATCCACAACGAAATGAATTCAAATATAGGTGGCTCCTACCGAAGGGATGGCGCTTTTTCATATCCACGGGAACAAGTGTATGCTCCATGAAGCTCGGAATGTCACCAAGGGTGTGAAGTATGTATTTCGTTCTGATGTAGTTTTTGCTTGACAAACTTATTGTTCCTTGAAAGCTAAGCAGTACACTTGGTCACTTACATTTTGTGATTCTACTATATCTCAAACCCAATTCGTCTCATCGATCTGCTTTCGTACATAGTTATATGAGAAGAAAAGATGAATAGATTCAGAGCTTAGTCCTATTGGGCATGTATCCTTTGATGTGTTTAATGTAATTTCTGTTTACTGGTTTTTGGACCATACCAGAATAGTTTGCTGTGGTTGTAAGGATGGTTCTTGTAACCTTTGTATTCTACTAACGATAAACAATTTCTATGAGTGCACAATTAATCATACATCCACAAGTAGGATTAATATGATTGCTATGATTCTATGATGATACTCGTTTGTTTAAGTAGCCCGTGTGTCAATATGCTAGTTGATAACAGCACAGAAGAACAAACTTTTTGAATGATCAGATTATGGCTAATTTTGTACCTTGATGTTCATGCGTTAGATGCTGTTTGCAGATGAACATACAGATTACAAATACCATTGGAAGAAATGCAGAACAAATGACGTCTTATTCCTCGTACCAAATCTACTTGCTTATGCTTTAAATTAGTTCATATTCAGGCAATTTCCAACACTTAGCAAACGAACTCACATTCAGGCAATACGGATATTGCCACTTGGCATTCCTTTCAGTTGGACAAAATGACTACACAATTCACCAAGGATAACAGACAATCATGGATAAAATGACTGCATAAATCACAAAAGGATAACAGACAATCATTCAACTAAACTAGAGTTAGAGCAAAACTCATCATAGGTTTTGACAACCATCCAAAAATTACCATCAACCCCACTGCTCTTCTTCCTAATTAACCTAATAGTCATCCACTACACTAGTGGTAAGAAGATCACATAATACCATTACCCATATCAACAAACCATCCAAAACACCTCACAGCCCACATCAAGCTCCGGTGGAACTTGGTGGCGGTGTTGGCGGCTCTGGCGGGGCATTCTGCTGGTGGTTAAAAGACCTACCACCACTCATCAGCTGCAGCTCCATCTTATCATAAATCTCCAACGAAAAATCCCTCAACATGTGACTAGAATTCACACCCGAGCTCGAACTAACCGCGCCTACGCTAGTAGCCACCACAGTGTGACCCTCCTTTGAGCCCCCGACCGCCATATGAAGAGCTCCAGCTCCGGCCGCCTCTTCCACAGCCGAAACAAAGCTCGTAACCGGCCTAACCGACATGGCCGGAACCGCCCAGAACTGAGGCTGCTGCTGCTGCTGCCCCTCCCCGGAGCCCGGGAGCATGAAAACCGCCCCGGGAACACCATTCCCGGCCCACATTGGATACAGCGCCTGCGCCTGCGGCTCGTGATGGGCCACGGCCACGGGCGCTAACCCACACGAAGCCGAGCCGTCTCCAACCATCCTTCTCCTCTTATTGCTCGACGGCTCGCCCTCATCGACCGTCGACTTCGACGAAGACGACGTGGTGGGGACTTTCAGGGTCCCGTTGACCGACACCGCGATGGCGGGGACGGTTCCGGTTCCTGTGGCCTGAATGATGGCCGGCTCCGCCTTCTCAAGGAGCCACTGAATTGTCTGGCCGTCGGATTTGTGCCCTAGCTCCCGAGTCAACTGGAAAACCCTAGCGGCGCAAGTGGCGGGAAGCCGAATACGCCGCCCACGCCCCTCCACCTTGGTGTGGCGGTCCTTGGACGGCCTTCTTGGCACCACCTTGGTTAGGGCGCCGGAAAACGGCGCCGGAACTATGTCTAAAGGCTCGTTCTTGAACTCCGCCAAGTGCAACGGAGGGCTCGGGTCCACCGGCGGAAGAGGGTCCACCGGAAAGCCTCCGCCTTCGCCTTCGTCGCCGTCGCCGTCGTCGTCGTCGTCGTAGTCTTCCTCCGCCCTGACTCCCCCGTTATCCCGAATTAGGGTTAGGGTTTCGTGTTCTTCTTCCCTCCCTCCTCTGTAGCTCGAGACGGGATCCATTGCAGATCAAACTGGACATGATACAGAATTGCAAACATCAATTAAGCTAAGAAACGTAAGATTAAACCGCCTGGATGAACAATTTGATGGAATCAGGAGGAGTAGGATGAGCAGAAGAAGAAGAAGAATGGATAGAGCAAAAAATATGGGGAAAAAAAGGAAAAAAGGAAAAAGAAATCTTACACAGTAACAGAAAGGAACCCTACTTGTTGTCCTCTCTGGCTTTAGCTTTGGGGGAACTTGGGACCCTCTGGGTTTGTATTGAATAGCTCGTGCGATTCACAGCTTTGAAGAAAGATTTCAACTTTCGCTTCAACGAAATCAAAGTTAAGCTTTTTAAGCCATTAGAATAAGATTATGTATCTGACCGAAAAAGGTAAAATCAATCTCTACAATTTGATAAGAACGATAGATCGACGGCTGGGATTGAAAGCATCTGGCTTTATGGGCCAGCGGAAAGGGCCCCCTTATTTGGTCAAACTTGTAGTCAAATTCCAATGGGCCACATTGTGTTAGACTTAATTTTACACAGGTTCTACGAAAAATGTTGTTAACATTTCGATTCTACAATCTAATCTTAAGCCTACGATCCCATTCATTCTAATATGATGGGGCTAAAATTAAGAGGACTTGTTTTTTGCAAGGAAATCGGACTAGTCCTTAATCATGGGTCCGTTTCGGTTCAGGGGTTTGACCCTGTTCCAAACCATTGGGTCCAAACCCACCGGTTCTAAACCCAATAAAATGCCGGTTTTCTTTTTTTTTTTTAAATATTACGAACCAATGATTATTTGTCCCTAAGGCCTTGTACCCTGGGCCCTAGAATGTACAAGTAAGGAGCCTGACAGACCATATACATCTTATGTCGCTCACATGCATCCTCCCCGCTCCCACGGTGCAGTCGTCGTAGGTCTTCCGAAGGCTGCCTAGAGGGAGCATATTGAGTATGGCTTACTGGCTTAGTGCGAAATGATCACCTCACAACAGTTAAAACATTGTCTGGCAGTGACATTAATCTCTAGTTGATAACTTAATCCATAGCTTATGAAACCTTATCATAATAAACCCATAGCCCAACTCAAGGTTAATGCTCACCAAGGCCCAAAACCTACCTTGCTTATGCCAAAATTTTACAATAACACAAGTCGATCAAATTTGTGCTTCGTAAAATGATAACAAAAGATCAAATTCTGTTCCAGTTTCATCTAGTCAGAAACAGTGGAACTCGCTGAAACTCAACCATCACAATTCATACACATATATAAACACATTTCTCAAATCTCAACAGTATTCTGATTAAGAGCAGTGTACCTCCACCTCTCCTTCTCCACAAAATCAGCGTCCAGAAACTGAGCCACAAAACTCCACAGCCTATACACATCTCTAAAATCCGCCATGTACCCAAGAGCCGCTGTCACCACCTTCACACCCTTCTCATCCGACCCCAATTTTCTCCTCTCCAAGATCCTTCCTTTTTCCCCTTCGTACTTCTCCGGAAACCATATGTTGTGCAAGAAGCCATGGCTGAGCGAGATGCCCTTTCTGTCACTCAGCTTCTGGACGAGGATCGGATCGACCTTTTCCCCCTTCCAATCGAACACATTGAATGCCAAGGCTGGCCCCCTGTCGAATTTGATCTTAGGGCCGTAGATTCGAACGAGGAGAGCTTCGGATTCTGAGTTTGGATGGTGGAGTTTCATCAGAGCGTTGATGAGCCAGTTGGTCAGGTACCTTCCTCTGCTGTTGATCAGTGTTAGACCTAGAGATTCCACGTGATCCAAGCACCTGAATTCGGCCTTTGATTCATTGGATGGGTCTGATTTTTCAATCTCATTGCCTGGAGTTTCTTTCTCTTGTGCACACCAACTGTTTGATGAAATGTCCTTTTGGTTGTATCTTGTTGTAGGGTCTTCTTGGGCATCAGATTCAGTAGGGTGACCGAGTGGATGGAGGAATCTATTGGCTGGTATGATAGATGCAATGCCTACAATCGTCGAGTCTTCTAAGAGTGAGAGTGCGGATTTCTTGACAAAGAGACACCCGAATCCTGTCGGATTCTCCCCAAACACCTTGTAGAAGGAGCAGATGAGGAAATCAGGTTGGAGTAGAGACAGGCCGAAGCTGCCCATGTCCTTTGGTCCTAAGGTGCAGGCGTCGAGCAATACGTGCCAGCCGTTCTCCTGAGCTATCTGCATCCATTGATAAGAGTACCTTGCACCTGTCACTCTTGACTGGAGCTGGAAAACAAACAGCCCTTGCTTTTTCTTCTTGTTCTTGGAGATGAGCATGCTTTTCAGCTTTGTTGACTTGATTCTTAGCCTCGGCCACGCGAACTCAGCTGCCGTGGCTTTCGCTCCTCGTTTCCCTGAGCTGCTGATCATCGTATCCACTGCCTCGTTCTGATGATCATAAACCGTCAGGAGCTTTTTATTGGACTGAAATGGGTATGATTCCACCAGCAGCTTGAAGGCTGCTGTCCTGTTCGCTGTGAAAACGACGGAATAATCATCTGTAGTGATGTTAAGGAAGCCACTAATCCTTTTCTTGATAGCGGACTCCAGTTTTGATTCATGGGTGCTGTTGAGCAGTTCCGATTTCAAGTTCACTGACCTGTAGGATAAGTTGAAGAGAGGACAGTCTGAGATTTCCGAAGGCACTTGGGTGGTTGGCGGAGAAGAAGTTGAAGGTGTTGGATATGTCAAACAAAGCTGGTTATGAAACTGTGAGAAAGCGAAAAGCCCAATGCCAATGTAATCAAGGCAGACATGATTTGTTAGAGAGAGATGGTAGTATTCTTTGGCTCTGATCTCATCAATCTGATAAGAGTTCGAGTAATCCGGATACGATTCAATGAACTGAGCGAATGCATCTTCTAAAGAAGGAAGAGCTTCTGGGTTTGTAAACTGTGTGGCTGGAAAGAAAGACGCAGCGGTCGTGGTTGCGAAAAACCGACGACTTTCTGCAGCCGAGCTGGTGAGATTTGAAGTGGGATTTTCAAACTCTTGTTGGGGGAGAAAAGGGTTGGGCAAGCAAGTTTGAAGACATACATTGGCAACTTCTTTCATGTTTTGGGATGGCATTGTGTTTGTTTTCACCACCTCTCTTCTACTTGCTTCCTGATGGAGAGGTATGTAAATCCTCCTACTTCTACCCTCTCTTAAATTAGCTTTTCTCTGCTTTGATTTTTCTGGGTTTCTTTCATAGTGTCCAAAGCTAATAATTGTCCTTGTCAAATGTGTGGGCTTTCTTTTAGTGATTCCTTGTAATTCAAGAATGTCAAAAGTGCTCTACTTTATATGCACTCCTGAGTCAAAGCGTGTCCATTATGGGGTCTTGGTGGAATTGCATTGAGCTGGTGGAAAATCTTATCATACCAAAATTTAGCTTCTGTTTTAAGATATATGCAACGGTTGATTGTGTTTAGAAGGCAATTTGATGTTATCTAATTATGCTAGCAACCATGCAAGTCTTATCAAATGTCTAAACATCTATTATGTAATGATTTCTGACATCAAAGGCTTTGACTAGTGGTTGTGTATCTAACACTAACTCCTCAAGATTTGTAGTGGAACATGAATTATTGTTCTTAATGTAGTTGAACTTGTTGAGTTTTTATGATGTTATGTGTTAAAATTGTAGGGTGCATAAAGATAGATTAGTTGGATATGGTCCATGAATCTTGAAAAAAAAATCCTTGTTTATTTATGAAACTGGAAAGTTGAGGTTCGGAAGTGGGTGAATGAGAAAGCAATTTGAGCTTATTGCCCATTATTCCAACCATGCTTGATGTATAGCTTTCTTCACACCACCATTTCTAGGTCAAACTAATACCACTGAGTTATTGGGCAATGGGTTTTAATGATCATATGGATGGTTGTTAGGGTTAACTTAAGCTAATTGGTTTGATGGGATTATGCTCATATGGATGCACAACTCACAAGTAATCATAAGTTGTGAATTATGCTTAGAAACATTATTTCACTGGAATAGCTGGTGCTAAAAGCAAGCATCTTAATTAGTGGCCGGCAATATAAAATCCAAAATTCAGAACAGCAAGAGAGAAAAAAACCTCGTTTGTTAAACTCATCCAATCATCTGATTTCTCCCTTTTTCTTTTCCCCTCATCTTCTTCTTTGCCATATTTTTCTTCTGTATATTTGGACTTGAGTTTGAGCGTTAAATAATTGCTGAAATTCTGCAAGAATGCATGGTCTGTGTGTCTGTGTTGGGAGTACGGAGTATGTTATTAAATAATATCCTTGATTGGTTAAACTTTAATCATATATATCTCTATCAAATGGGGTTCCAAGAGCACTAATAATGGGGTTCCAAGCCTAAAATCCCCCCAAAAAAAATGGGGTTCCAAGCCTAAAATCCCAAAAAATAACACATCTAGTTGAAGAAGTCAAAACATTGTTTTTTCTTCAATACATTAACAATCGTTTGTAAGATAATTAAGAGAAAACATTACTAATAATCAGGAGTTGTTTGATCAATAGATTAGTTGGTCAGAAAGGGGAAAGAAAAAAGCCTAAAATGACTACACATGCTCAACAAAGTGAAACTGGAAATAAAGCAGAGGACAATGAATGTGAATAAAGAGGGGATATTAGGCTGCAAAAAAGGCTTTAAAAAACCATGTATATCTCACTGTATCATCTACTTCTTTTCTGCCCTGCACTTTTTCTCTCTTCTTCTTTATATTTTTTTTAATACATCAAAGGAGAATAAACATAATCCATGGCTTTTTACATCATTCAGATACATTACTTGCCAACCAGACTGGCATGTACTGGTTTAACACATCAGAGGAGAAGAGCTCACAATGCTTGTATTGTATGTATTTGTAGTTGTATGCAAGTTCTTTAATAAGTTCATATGTGTATAATTAAACATAAGTAGAGTAGGAATTAAAACATTAAAAATGAGCACTGTAATTTAGTAATATTGCATAATTTATTATAGTCCTGTGACAGTTTTATAAAATGTCACAACTTTTTATCACAAACATCAGCTGAAGGAGATAAAACATCAAAGCCCTCGCCCCACCAAAAAAAAAAAACAGGAAAAGAAAAAACATAAAAAAGGAGAGTGTATGAGTTGAGAGTTTCTCTCTTGAGTCTCTTATTAAGAAGAACTTTGGTTCTTATCAAGAACCATCAGCTTCCACCTTGTTTAGTTACCTGAACACAATTCAAAACATAAAATGTAAGAAAATTGTGAAATGTAACAATGTGATCAATTTATTACATCTAACTCAAACATCATTCAGTGAAGAAGTAAGGACGTTACTGCCACAAGCAACAGGCGGGAGGTTGCATTGAGTCGGAAGGCGGTTGACGATGGCCATGGTGTTGCAGAAGCAGTCATGGTCCACCGACTGCAGGGCCCCACAGCAAGCCGAGTTCGGGCTCGCATTGGCCCCTGGCACCACGAAAGGCGCGCACACGTTGAGGTTTGTGAGCTCGGACACGCAGCTCTGTGCCTGGGCTTGGCCCATTTGGAGACCAAACACCATGGCAATGGCCGCTAGAGCCACCACGATTGTGGTCTTAGTGGTGATCTTGGAGGAGCTCGCGACTCTGGCCATGGCTCTTGATTGGAAAAAGGAATCGAGCTTAACTTGATTGAGTTGTTGATGAATGAGTTTGAGTGTTGTGGTTTATGCATTTGGGTGGTGGTGTTTTTATAGTAGTGGTGGAACTAGCTAGGTTGTAGGGTACGTGTTAGAGTGCATGAACTATCTAACATGACGGAGATCAAAGAAGTGTGAGCTTGTGTGGATGGATTTGTAGGTTGTTAGCGATTAAGTATTGGTTGTGGAATGTGTGATTAAAAATATTAGCTTGGATATCTATAATGGCTTTAATATAGCAACCTTCAAACCAATTAAGCTTTCATTTGGAGTTGATCCAAATGATGAGTTATCGTTCCAACATCGATGAAGAATTGTTTGACAAAATAGATCTATATTAAGAACTAATTAATGAAGTACCAATGCCAAACTTATGTCTAGGCAAAGGCCTTAGCCTATATCCGGTTAAACTAGGATGGTTGCGACCAGAGGGAGCTCGTGTATCGTGGCGAAATCACAAAATATGATTTTAGACCGGCCGGAAACATGCCCCGAGCTATACCCTTGGGAAGCACCGAATGTTCATGTTGTCGATCAACATGATACGAAATGAAAGGCGCGATTGATCGAGCAATGCTAGCTTAATTGCCCCTACACCTCAATGAGTACTCGTCTGGGCGGATGCGGTGGGTTTAGTTAACACAATGACCGAACTCAAAGACGTGGTCTAGTGTCCATGGAGGCCACACAGTCTCGTGAACGTGAAGTATGCTGCAAAATGGTGGAACTTATCCACAAGATGCAAGCAATGCGTTTGAGGTACCATCAAAAGGTTTGCCAGATCCTATCATGTCAACTTTTGGATTGTTTGATTAATGTTTCTCCATTCTTATACTTATTAAATGAGTTATGCAATCTCTTTGTCAATTACAAAACATTAGTACCAAACTTTAAAAAAGGAAGAGTGACACCAATGCAAGAATGATTTCAGCAAGCAACATCATTATTTTTGTATTGTTAATATATTGCTGTAACGTCCTGCAAGATATATACAAAGAAGGGAGTTGCTTACTAATTCTAGATTCTGTGGGAGTTTAATTCACATAAACCTCACTTTCTCCTATCAATCTGGTAACAAGCTGCACCAAAACAAGCAATTCTTACTCACAATTTCAGTTTCTAAAACTACTTCTATAAATTAAAATCGCCGATACCCTTTTCATCACACTGAAACCCTCTTCTAGCAAAAATGTCATTGTCAAGTATAAACACTTATCACAGGCCATTTTCCCTAACACATTCTATCAAGAAGTTCGCGACAAGGCCGGTGACTATGCAATTGCGAACCAAGGCCAGCACATCAGGAGGCGGCTTTCGGTTCCTCAACATGAAGATTCTTGATCGATGCAAGATCTACATTTCCAATTTCTCGCTCGTTTATGATGGCCATGGTGGAGAAGGGAACGGTCAGGCCACGAGCAATGGCTACGAAAGTGGCGTTGTTCCTATAAGCTTTGACGTGGAGACGTTGCACATTCCACCCTTGACTAGAGCCACGGCTCACGTTTTTGGGTTGAAGTTCCCTCCCTGTGTCACGGTCCGTGTAGAGCCGGATCTCTTCGAAGGTTGCATTGACCCAGAGTCCGGTCAGGTAACTATTGTATTGAGTCAGTTAACACTCTGTAAGATATGTACTTACTAAAGTTCTATCTTATTTAACCCGAATACATGTAACTTTGAGCTTAAGTTAGCTAGAACATGGATCATGTGCTTTATAAAGTGTATATATTCATTATAACGACATGTACGTCATATTAGTATTTGTTTGTTTTGATCTCTGATATATTGGTGTTGATGAATTAATCATAGGTTGATCTGCAGCTTAAAGGTAAGATTAGGTGCCTCATTGAAGAGTACAAAGCTCCAACTCTCCTTCTAGATACCTTTCTGACGTCAGAGGAGTCGATAGGCGCGGTTTCGGGGAGGTTGAGAGGCGGCCAGAGGATCAAACACGACGGAAAATGTCGGTTGGTCGGAATGACGACGATCTATCCTGTCGATGGGGATCCAACCATGAACACTCTGCTTGATCTTCCTGCCGAGTGTATTATTGACTTGAGAGCTGCTTTCTCATTCTACTAATCAGCCCATTAATCCATTTTTCATTGCCTAATTAAAATAAATCCATAACTTTATAGACAACATATGGTGGCATAGGTCATAAGGCGATGAAATAAAAGTGGAAATTAGTGTATATCTGATCTCAATATTTTCCGTCCAAGGACTAGTCTCAATGTTCAAACGCTTAAATATAACATATTTGGATTGTAACTAAAAACTATGAGTGATGGTCCTTTAAATTCTGTGTTATAATATATGACCCATTGCTTTGTATGGACTAAAAATTGAATAAAAACAATGTAACAAAGTATATGTAAATCAAATTATTTAAAACAATGTGAGGAACATCTATGAAAAAAGAAGAAACCAAAAATGAAAATCACAACTCTCTTTAAATCAACCGTCCCTATATATATATATCAAATGCAATTCTATAGAAACTAATTCAAAATTCATGCAATAGAGTTTCCAATATAGATCCTTGTACATATAGAACTTCCTATTTGGTGCTCATTTTGAAAAACATAGCCGTTAGTCTCCATATACAATCCTTCAAACCATATAAGACACACATCTTCACCTAGATACACTAACTACCATGGGAAGATTATAATCTAAGACAAAGATCAACCAAAAAAGATATCATACCTATATTCATTTTGATATCCAAAATCCACCCACAAGATCATGAAATCTACTCGTTGTGCAGCTTGCAAGTACATGAGGAAAAGTTGTCCTTCAGATTGTGTTTTTTCTCCTTATTTCCCATCTAATGACCCTCAAAGGTTTGCATGTGTGCACAAGATCTATGGAGCCAGCAATATCGCGAGAATGCTCAAGGTACAAACATCTTTTACGTTACAACAAGCTTGTTTTTCGATTCGGGTATGCTTTTTTATGGATGAACTAACGAAACTGGGTATTACATCGGACAGGATCTACCGGTTCAACTGAGAGGAGAAGCGGTCGAGGCCATGTACGTTGAGGCGGAGTGTAGACTTCAAGATCCGGTCTACGGTTGCGTAAAGTTCGTCTCTCAGTTGCAACATGAGATACAAGTTACCATGAACGAGCTTGCGAAAACGCAAGCTTTGATTACGCTCATGATTGATTCTCTAGGGGAAGGATCCGGGTTTGAGCCATCGGCGACCTTGCTTGATTATTCTTCTTGTTGATTTAGTGCATTTGGATTGTTGTTAGGCTGACATTGGAGTTAAATTGATCGATTAGATTGCATTTACTTCATTTTAGAATGATGGAACTTAACTTGTATTGACTTGAGCACTTAAAGATGGAGAGAGGCATGATGATATCTTGGTTGCCTCCAGTTTTATTTCTCCAATAATGACAACTTAAAATGGCGGTAACAAGATACAAATTTGAGGCCACAAGATGATAAAAATAAAATAATAAAAATCACACATACAAACCCATAGGAAAAAAGAACTTAACCATAGTTGTGATGCATGTCTTTGACTCTTTGGCTCTTACTCAAAGCAAATCCCAACTGAACTTGTTATTGTTGGCTTGAGACGATCTAGCTGACGTCATCGTGGGCGAGAGCGGGATCAGAGGTGGGGGAGACGACGTCGGGCCCAGCTCAGGGATCGAATCAAACGTCTCCCATTGCGTGGTCACCACCGTCCTTGGACGAGCCCCGTTTTTCACGTTTGCGGGTCTCAGTTGGCTCGGGATTGGACTCTGACGGGACCCGGGTCTTGGTTGGGCCGGGACTGGACTCTGACGTGACCCATTGCGCACCGGCGTTGTTGAAGCCTTGATCTTGATCATGTCTAGAGTCTCCACATACTTTTGAACCCTTTTTACCTATTATTGTTCAACAACAAGACAATTAATCTCCTCTAGAGTTAAACAAGCAACATTCATAGAGAATATGAAAGTGGCCTGAATCCTATTTTACCTGGATTTTGCGCTGCGATTTCAACTCGCCGTCGGCAACGATTGCATCCAACTTGATCACTTCATTCATCAAGAGCTCAATCAGTTTCAAAACCTCGCTTTCGGCCACTTTTCCGCCTTTTGAGATCACGGATTGAAGAGCCGAAACCTGCCAAGACATTGTCATTTGGACATTTCCAATCAGACACCAATGCATCAAGGATTTTGTCAACCAAAGTCACCATCACACTGACAAAACCGCTAATCCATTGGTCCATTCTCGATCCATCAATCTCAAACCTCACACAAGAGCCACAGAAAATCAGGAACCAGAAATCATAAGATAAGTTCATCATTCATCAACTACCTTAAAGACACCATTTCGTCGGCAGGTCTGCGAAAATCTAAGAACTCGAACCCATAGACTAATGTTTGATCAAGAACATGAACTCAAAAACTACAACTCCAAATCAAGATTGAAACTTTAAAGGCCTCTCACCTGGGTACTAAGCCTGTCGAGCTCCAAGCTGATGTTTGAGATAGATTTTGCAGCTTTATCCATCTTGGCATTCCTCCTCATCTCTAGCAACCTCTTCTCTTGTCTGATCGGATCTTCCACAAGAACAAGCTTTGACTTTTCCTTGACGCCCGAAACGTCAAGAAACGCCTTTGAATCCCTCTCTTTGTCCTTGAACAACAGCTTCTGGTCCTCATGGTGAAGCCCTGTTGGCCCGGTCAACGCCCTCTTCAGCTCCCCTGTTAAGTCAACCCACAAAATTGGGCAAAAAAACATGCCTGCAATTTAGGTTCCGTTTGGTTGCATATCATAGACCCCCTTTTCCTAAATTAACCAAACAAAAATCCCCCAAATTCCTAAAACCCTCTTGGAATTGAGCAAAATTGAGACTAGAAAGATGAAGTCTTTACCAAATGTGGCCTGAGAGTTTACACTGATTTCATGGTAGACCGACCCGAATTTGACCCGGACCCGGATTGTGGGCGGAGGAGTTGCGTTCTCATCCGAATCGACCCGTTTCTGAACCAACATCCCGCCGGGCCTCATCTCCCATTCGACGTCGGCTGGTTGGCCGCCGGCAACGACATTGACGGTCGGAGGTGACATTCCGGTGAGCTTAGTCTTCATACGCATCATTTCCTTCACTCCAAACCCGGTCAAACCCAGATTTAGAGAGGAACACCGTTGACCCAATAAGACTCCTGCCGGAGGTGGTTGAAATCCGCCGGAAAAAGTAGAGGGTTGAAATTTCTCCGATCAACTTCTACTTTTTTTTGTTGCTCTTTGCTCAAGTTCAATTCTCACAACAACAAGCGAGTTGAGCAATCAATAGAGCGAAATCATTGCACAGACAGATGAAGAAACAATAATTGGGAAAGGCGATTTCAGAAGACCTGAGAGGAGGTAAAAAGATCTTCTACTACTCAGAGAAGAAAAAAGGTAGCAAGTACACCAAATAATTTGTTTCCTCTCTTGTTCTCGCCACTTTCTTTTGGCCTTTATTTTTTGGTGAGAAAAACACTTACCTTATATATACAGTATACGCCATTAAAATGCATAACATACGATCTTATTTTCCCAAAAAAAAAAAACGTGTTATTTTTTTAATTTGTTAATTCATGAAAAAAGTCGGTAAAAAAAAAGATATAAGCCGCCAAATAAATGCCACGTATGAAGGGAGTGGACTGATGGAACCGTGCACACTCATCATGGCGCAGGAGAAACCACGTGTGACGTGTAGTTTTTGGTAATAGAGGGTTATTTTCGGTATACCGGTTCATTTAGGACACGTGTCATGTGAAGATGGAGGGTGTATGATAAGGGGTGTAGGGGTCAGGGCAGGGGATTGATTACGGAAAAAGCTGGTAGCGAGGACAAATCAGCAGATAATGGAGTTACAGTGGCTATGACCCAATGAGCTGTACATTTTATATCGCCTTTTCGTTTGGTCTCCTCTTTTCAGGAAAAAGGAAAAGGAAAAAGAAAATCCGTGTTGTCTTTATTTGTTTGACCGAAAGCCATGGTGAAGGCACCGACACTCCGATCTGATGCTTGAACCGGGAACAGGGAAAAGAAATCCGGACCGGGTTCAAGGTGAACCGGCCTGGGATAGCCTTGGAAGAATATATATTGATCATGTTGACTAATGAAAATTAATCACTTATACGTCTAGCAAATTTTGTTAATGTGATATACCAACAACCTCGAGATTTTATACGATTTAAATAATCATGATTAGAGTCTAAGAAAAACCTTCTTTCTTGAATTATTACAATGTATGTGAAGGCAATTACTATGCATGACGCGAAAATGTTGAGCAATATTTTATGTTCTTTTCGTGCACGTAATGCACTTTGTTTATTGACATAATAATTGTTCAATTTTACCTTTTCTTTCTATAGTATGTTCTTTTTTGAGTGATGCCATGCAATTGCAAACCCAGTCAATTCGGCTTAAAACATACGTGGCCCCCTAAACTTGCACGTATTAGTCACTTTGACACCTGAATTCATCGGGTATTCACTTTGACACCTGTACTCAACGTTTTGGAATCAATTGGACACCTGGATGTTGACATGGCAAAAAAATTTGCCACGAGATTGACACCTTGCATGCCATGTCATTATTTAAACAGAAAAAAAAACAAATTAAAAAAATAAAAAAATAATAAAAACCCCAAATTTCACCCCTTCTTCCCGACCACCCAATCCTCACCCCTCCCCTTCTACCTTCTCCACCACCCAATCCTCATGCGCGCCGGAGGTCCACCGCCGGCCATCGGATCCAACGACTACGACTTCGTCGTCATCCTCGCCGCCCGCCCTCCGCTGCGTGCGTCCGGCGAGGTCGAGAGAGAGTTAGGGCGGTCGTTGGGGCCGGGGTAGCGTCGGGAAGGGCCGACGAACGGGTGTGAGCCCAGATCTGGGATAGCGAGGGCCGAGCGGAGCGAGTCGTGGTGGTGGCGTGAGGCATTTCTATGGGTGTGGCCGTCACCGGATGGGGCTGGCGCCCGGCGGAGTCCTTTGCAGCTCCGATCCGGAGAAGAGGGAAGCCAGAGGGGTCGGAGAGGAAGAGGAGAGAGAAGGGGGTGTGCGAGAGAAGGGCGAAGAGGGCCGGCGTGGTGGCGGTGTGGGCTCGCCGTCGGGATGTTGGCTGGGGAATTACAAGGAGAACCGTCGGAGATTGGAACGAGGAGAACCGAGGGTGGCCGGCGGGTCTTAGAGTTCAGATCCGGAGCGGAGGCCGAGGAGAGGCGTCGGGGAAGCCAAGGGCAGGCCGGCGAGCGTTGGGTCGGGGGTCGGGGGGGGTGGGGGGGAAGAGTTGGCGTGGCCGGAAGTGGTGGGTGTGAGGGCGAGTGAGCGGAGAGAGCGAGAGGGAGATGGCTCGTCGGCGGTGGCTCCAGATCTTGGCCGGAGGCGGAAAGAGACGGGGCTGCCGATGTTGGTTGCCTGCAAATCCAAGGATTTGGGTTGGTGAAGTTGCAGATGGGGTTGGGCAATTGGCCGGAGGCGGAGGCATCGGGAGGGATGGGTGAAGAAGGTGGGTGTGGGGCCCGTAAGAGGCATTGGGGTTTGGCAATTGGTTTTTATTTTTATTTTAAATCTGTTATTATTATTGTTTTTTTAATCAAATAATGACATGGCAAGTAAGTGTTAGCCTAAGTGGCAATGTCGTGGCAAATTTTTTTGCCATGTCAGCGTCCAAGTGTCTGATCGGTCACAAAACGTTGAGTTTAAGTGTCAAAGTGAATACCCGATGAATTGAGGTGCTAAAATGACTAATGTGTGCAAGTTTAGGGGGTCACGTATGTTTTAAGCCCAATCAATTCACCTGGACCTATAGTGTGGTACAGACGTAGAATTGAACTGATGCTGATCGATGGATGGAAATTTTTAAAAAGGTGGCCGGTGGCCATTTAAGCTAAGCCACAAATCAAACCATAACGTGCATGTACATATATAGTAGGCTCAATAAATTCGTTTTGAGAAAATTTAAGATAGTGTATAATTTGATTGCTATACTTACATATTATGTGGTCTTGCAAGTTTTGGCGACCACACAGCGGTTCGTGTGCTTACGAAAGCACTCTTGCATATATACCCTCTTTCGTTCAGCAATGTTGGTATCGAAATAACGTTAAGAGTGTGCCACGAGATTAAATGAGCTTAATACGGAACAACCTTAGATGTCTCGGGTTTGAACGACAGTGGAGTTTAGCTTAATGCGGAATTGAAGTTTTGTAATGGAAATCAAGAGATTTAAATGGCAATTTTAAAAACCATTCAAAAAAGTAAGAGAGCAAAATGCCCAAGCAGAAAAACCAACAACCAAGAAACAAAGGAGGGGCCAACCTATAATTAAATAGCGCGATCAATTAGGAGAGATAAATTGGCTGGACCATTTCTAATGGTACGTTTAGGCCCAATGCCATCATATCATATGTACCTTGTAATATAATGTCAAAGAAATGATTTTTTCCCAGCAATCAAGTTATGATCAATCCAAGCTCACTTTCATAAAACTAGGTTTTACTATAGCCAAAAAAATCCCATATTATCGGACTCATTTGCATATTTTGACTCGAACCTGCCTGACCTTTTTCTGAGAGATCTAGCCTTCGTTTGACAACTCACTAGTACGGAGTACTCCGTATTATCTAACGAGCTAGCAGAAGCGTAGTCATCTTGGGGTAGAAGAGTGCAAATTGTAGCGGGTCCACAATGAACTTTCACTCCTGTTCCCCATCTAGATACTAATTCCGCTAGCACCAGACGGAGCACTTTAGCAAGGTTCAATCGGAACCGAAAAAGTTGACCGAACCAACTGAATCAAGTTTGGTTCAGTTTTCGGTTCAATAAATTTTAGGATATCAGTTTCGGTTTGGTTTAATTTTTTTTAAAAAAACTCTCCTATTTATCAAAAATTGAAAAAAAAAACGAAATGAAAAAATTCTGTTCGGTTCACCAAATTTCCAAATTTCAGTTTCGGTTTGGTTCATTTTTTTCGATTCAATTTGGTTTTAAACCGATGCTCAGCCCTGCTTTAACATGCGGCCGTACGCTATCATGACAAAACATGCTTGTTTGTGTGATCAAATGGGCACATTATGAGCAAATACTGATTCTCAATCGGGCCTTAAATTTAGCTGGCCTATTTGAAGTGATCCATTTCACCATATTCCCGGACAAACGAATAAGAAATGGAAATATAGTACCAAGCAAATGTAAACCGTGAGATGGATGAGATGATTGTTTTCTGCTTACAATGTTGTGATAGTGTTTCATTTGTATGAAATAACCCAATAGTACTCGTAAAGTGACACAGAGCGATCACAACTACCATGGGAGTTTTTGTAACAATAAAGTTGATAACAAACCAAATTTAGGGATATTTTCATAGCTAGCATAAAGTGTTACACTCCAAACATCTACAAACATAAAGCCGTTAAACATGATACTATCTGGTTAACATATTTGAAACAACAACAATCTTCTGTAGCCTTTAGAAAGAAGGCAAACTCCATGGAGATACAAAGATGCTAAAACATGATACTTCGCGATTAAGAGCTTTGCTTATATGTATATCATTGCACAGTAAAGAACCAGACTAACTTATGGGTAGTGCTTCAAAATGCAACTTCCTTCTTCATCAATGATTTCAACATCAAACTGTGGGCTCAAGTTCCTCCCCAACGCTTCAACATACGACACACTGCATCAGAGAATACGACTTAATAATTATATTTCCAATTTGCTAAACTTGGTTAGTAACAATCATTTTCAATTCCTGAACTTGCCATAATGGTATGTTTTCTGAACTAGTACAAAGGCTAGGTTGTATTGAGATTACCAGAAGTAATACAGGTCATCGAGTGGATGTAATATGATCCTTCCCAAGAGCTCAATCTGCAATATCCCTCCTATGCAGAGGACAGGCTCTGGTAGAACGAACCTCTGCACGCCTTTTCTCTGTTTCCAAACAAACATACAACACTAAATGAAACCATACATATGGGAAACTCTGCTACGAAACACATTTTCTACTGTAACGAATTCGTGATCATTGCACCTGAATCATGGGAAACTCTGGCGATGTGTATGTCCATACAAACTTGCTCGGCTGTTCCTCACCAGAGTTGAAATCACAACGGCCCAAGCGAAACCGCACAGCCTTAGCCGCGTATATAGGGCATCCAAACTCTTCCTCATAATAACCTGCCATACATACCAAAGCCACATTTCACACCAGCAACAAAAGACACATAATTTAAATCCAAATCACAGTCAGACTAGAAAAAACCTTCATGTGGCTGCACAAGGATCTGAGTAACAACGCAGAAATCCGAGTCCAACTTGTAGACTAAAGTCTCCGGGACGTCGGGATCGCCTTCTCCGAGACTTGACCAGTAGGAAGCTGCCCCATTGACTTCATCTCCTGGCACCAGAGTGTTTTCTATCCCTTCATAATAGTGATCAGTGCTTGAAGCCCTTATGGCGTCCGAAACCAGCGCCTTTCGCTCCGAAAAGGCGAGGCTACGAGCCAGGCACGAGTAAGTGCTATGCTCCAGAGCCATTGCACCATCAGCACTAGCACTATAGACATCAGACAGTTGGGGAAACATCTGCAGGCAAAGCAATTTGCAAAGGCCGTTCTCTATCACTGAAAACCAAACAGTGCAATTCAAATGCTTAAAATCATGGCATACGATCAACCAATGCTCGTGTTCAGAGTTTTGATCCTGTTACTTGAGACTAGGTTTCGTCGGAATTGGAATTTAAATGCGGAGATGTAATAATCAATCGGAGATCTAGATTCCCCAATTCAATAGCGAATTGACTCGAAATTAGGGTTTTATGTATAGCAACGGAAAGTCAAAATTGGAAAAAATCTGAAGAGGATAGTGGAAAGAGAGATCACCAAGATGGCGCCAGGAGGTGGAAACGGCGGAGGCATTGTTTAGATCGGAGGGATCGTCAAGGCATCGGAGAATTCTGATAGAAATGTCGGCTCCGAGAAATTCTACGAAATCGTTTCCGGAAGCCATGGTTTTCGTAAGCTCTGTTTGACCTTGCGGAGAAAAGAAGAAATCGCTCAAGTTGAGCACCAAATGTATACATTAATTCGAGGAACCCAACTCTGTCACTATCACTATATGAACACCAAATGTATACATTAATTCGCTCAAGTTGAGCACCAAATGTATACATTAATTCGAGGAACCCAACTCTGTCACTATCACTATATGAACACACTCTGTATTGTTACATTATGTTACACTAATAACACTAAACTCCGTCTCGGTCTCAGTCTCGTCTAGGCGCTAGACGGCTCCTATACGAACTCTTAATTTGAACAATCTACTCTTGTACATGATGGCTCATCACGAACTATGCCCTTCAGCATAGGGCTCAATTCACTAGGGTAGATCAACACCGAGTCTAAACAAAGCCCACCCTTCGTATGAGTGCAATCGATCTGGGTCATTGAGAACTTGATCTTCGTCAACTTATCTGAGCCGCCCACCACAAAATCTCCGACATGGTAGAGACCCCAGCTCCCGGCTTGGTCTAAGTAGCGTTGTGAGACCACATGTTGGCCGTGAGAAGTCGAGAGAGTGAATTTTACCGGTTTGATATCCCAACCATGGACTTGTTCCACGTTGCAAACTCGTCGCCCGAGTCTTCCTCTCGCAGCCTTGCCTAGTTGGAGCTTGAAGAACAGGCTGTAGGTTCCTTCTGGGAAGCTGAACTCTAGGTCGCCACATACTTCAAGCCACCATATTTGTCGCAAGTATGCAATCGTGTGGAATCTATATTACATAAGAATTTAAGTGTTACAAACTATATGGATCGAGTAACAATGTAGTGTGTACATATTTTCTCCGCTAAAATCTTGGTTGTTGTGGGCTATCTTTCTTTTCTCGTGGTAGATATTTAAAAGTCTAACCAAATCATGAAGAAACAAGAGAGATGAGAAATGGGCAAAGAAGACACTTTCGCACAAATCTCAATCCACCTTGTTTGTGGATTGGTTTCTTGTTTTTCTAATAGTCAAGTTGTATAATAATGAGCTTCTGTTTAAATATATATGATGGGTTGGATTTATATCTTAATAAAAAGGGGGACACCATGTTTATCATATTTTAAAACATCACATGTATCATGTTATAGCTAGAAGAACCCTAATGATGGCGATGAGGAAAAATGGAATGCGAAATATAATTGGTTGACAATTTCATCGACATAGATAAATGGCCTAGATTATATTATTCAAGAGACAAAATCAATACCAGTTTCATACTTATATATAAAAACAATAGGGCAATCACAATCACTCAAGCTGTCAATCCAGCATGGGCAAGCCAAAGAGAAGATTGTAGATACCCAACGCAAAAAATCCACATGCAAATTTATGATTTATTGCAAAGAGATCTTCCTAATAATGGACAAAATTTTAAATTAAGTTGTACGAATTATATTAGACGAGATGAGCTCAAATGGCAAATGAGAGAATTACGAACATAGATGATGGGATTCTATTAAAACTGTCCTGTTCGTAAAATAATATTAATTTTATCATACAGTAACAAATGACAAGATCGAACATTTGTTTCAAAGCAAAACTATGCATCATATCTCAAGGACAAAAAGCCTTGAAAGACATGGGGAAAATTCATGTTGCTTGGACAAGCCAAAAAAAATCATGCATTTCAATCATTGTTATTAAGATCGGGTTTCTCAAATCGGATCATAAGATGCTCTTTGGATTGCAAATCGTAAAATTGAATAAACAGCTAAATATATTATAAATTTTGTTTTTAACACTAATTTAGATGTGGGTGGTGATACTATATATAGTCATGCATGATGGGGTAGGAATGGTTAGAATTGTTCATAAAATTAGACATGCATCATGGGGTAGGAATGGTCAGAATTGTTCATAAATTCATCAAAATCCTTCATAGACTTGGTCCACTTGGGTGTATCATCGGTATTGAGTACAAGTTCCTACTAAATTTATCCCGAACATGATATGATATACCCTAGCTAAACCCACGAGAAGATCCTAACTCGGATCAAGATCGTCGGCTCAGAGAATCGAATCAGGATCAAAACATCGATCATTGATGTATTTCCTTCGACCTCATAGAGAAAGACAAGAGCATGTTTATCTAATTACAGTAATACCAAAGTTACCAATGAATGAACCAGAGTTAATTTACTAAACTAATAAATTTCAAAGCTTTCATATTCCTCCCTAGAAAAACTGTGGAAGGAAAGAAACAAAACAGATGGAAATGGGGTATTGAGGTAGAGATGTGACCTGGATTCATGGGAAGAGATGTGACTCCAATTTCTTCTGTCATGAATGCCAGTGATTGTGAGGCCCTTCCATGATAGGGACATGCACATCTTCCCACTCCTTTTCTCCAACCAAACCTCCTGCACCACACCTTTTGCTTTAGCCAACTCCACATCAAACGAAACAACAACATGCACAATACTACAAACTCACTTGTACTTAACCCAGAGAGAAACCAGAGCTTGTGTACACACAAGACATGATCTTTGTTGAGTCATAAACATGATCTGAGCCCTAATCAATCTATTATTATTATTATTATTATAAATGATGTTTAGAAAAGAAGAAAGAAAACCCACCTTGGATCCACCATCAAAACGGACTGGCCTACACAGCCTGGCATAGAACTCCCTCTTTGTGACCGTTCTCTCAGGCATTTCATCGAACAGCTTGCGCGCAAGAAACTCGGAGTTGGAGGGCAGCTTCGTTGCCCAAACCAGATCGGATGTGGATGCTCGCCAGAAGGCCCTGTTGAGGTGGGCTAGTCGGCAGATCTCCGGCGGATCCAGCCGGGAAATGATCTCGGCGATGCAGCTTTCCGGGAGCTCACCTAGAGCGGAAAAGTCCTCTGTTCCCGGAGCTGATAAGGTAGCGCCCATTTTCGGTTGGTTGGAATTAGATTGAGTGGTAGAGCAAGAGGTAGTAGACTGACAAGGAAGGTGCGATTGTGGTCAGCATCATGTTGAGTTGGTGAGTTGATGTGTGAAATCCGCCATGGAAGGAGCTTGGGAGAGGGGGGAGTGTGTGTTTGGGGATGAGTTGGGGCTGGTTCGTGTTATATACACGTTGAAGGAGACGTCAGACGTGTGAAGTTGATATTTTATTTTGATTGAAAATTGGATCCTCAAATCAAAACTATTTGGGGAATCTCTCGGGCCTTATTATAAGTTATATAACATGCAACTTTTTTCGACCAAAAAAAAAAATAACATGCAATTTTGTCCTAACATATTTGTGGGACTCCTTGTTTTCCTCCTCGTAAAATTAGTTTGAGTTATCTATCTATCTATTATACTTACTATATACTAAAGTTGAAGCAAATTCCGCCACCATATTGCGTCACATCACCCTTTTTTAAAAAAATCTATCTTATTAAATCTGGATTTTATCATAATCTTATAGATACTTAATTAAAATATTAGTTCTATATTAGAATTTTTGTTGTTTAATTAATAATTCTATCCAAATATATAAACCTCTATCTTATCATTATACACATTTAATTAATACATAGATATATCATAAAAATTTTATTTAAAAAAGTAAATTTTCGTGACAATCTAAAAATCATAATCATAATATTTTACCCATTTAATTATATATCATATTAAATTTAAATTATTTTTCGTAATTTTATTGTGGTATTTTTTAAATCATCAATGATAGCAAATTCTACCACTATATTTAAGATAAATATTCATTCTATTAAAGTAATATATTAAATACATTTTTAATATCATATCATATTAAAATATCAACAAAAAAGTATATGTTATATTTAACATATATATCACTAATATAGCATATTGATTACACTTTAGAAACAAAAAAAAACTAGTAATAGTGCCCGTGCCCGGGAGGACACGACTTGTATTAAATACATGTTTTATGTATCATCAATTGTTATTATAAAGTATCATTTTTCAATTATTGTATTTTTAATTTAATTTTGTGCATATCCAATTTCATTTAGATATTTCTAATAAAATAAGTTGTATTTTAAAAGAATTAAGAAGTTTTGGTTATTTATCTATAAATTAAATGTTATATATCTTATAAATTTAATATTTAAATTGGATATATTATAATATAATATTCTAATCAGATATGTCAAAGCATAGTTAGCAATATAATATTTACATAGATAAAATATTTAGTAAGTTTTTTATAATACTCAAGTTCTTTTTCTGGAATATTTTAAAATACTTAGCGATCAAATTTTAAAAAAATACTCATTGAAAGGTCTGATAGTTACTAAATCAAAAATTTTACGAAACTAATTTTATCGTACTCAAAGATATTAATAAAAAATTCTACCGTTATTAATTAATGATTAGAAAGATTTTTTTAAAAAAAATTGGCTAGAGATTTAATGTATCCATAACAATTTCAATTTGTGCCTTTGTACACGTAACAATTTTTGCCTACGTAACAATTTGATCAATACGTTACAGATTTTTTTGGATAAATTTTTTTTTGGATAACAAATTGATCAATACGTAACAATTTGCTACGTATGTTTCTTGGTATGTTTCTAATATTTAGATAGATTCGGTATATTGGATAAGAACTAATCAATTACTTGTGATTAGATAAGTTTTATTTTAAACAATATATTAGAAAGATTTTTTTTAAAAAAAATTGGCTAGATAAGAAGAAATTTAATGTGGGGTCTACAATGAAATTTCAACCAATCAAATTAATTGAATTACTTTATTAAAGATGAGTGGCGCGGTCCAATGAGGAAGTGCCACATGTCGGGCTAAATATTAAATCTAACCTCCGCTTTAGTATATAGTTATAATGATAGATTTCTTAATTAAGAAAATAATTCGTTCACATTTTCATTACATTTTTATATATTTATTATCTAATAATTTTTTCGAAAAACAATAACATATATACGAGATAATTTGGTTTTCTATTTAACTATTAAATATTATCTATATATTTAATATTATAATATATTAATCCGAAAAATTATAACATAAATATTTGTATCAAAAGATTACATAATAAAAATAAATAAATAAATAACACGAAAATATATGGTATTTTATATGTTATTATCATAGTAAACTAACTAACATAATAATAAGTTTAAATAACACTATATTTGTTTTGGTGAAATATGATAATATTATATAAATATGATAATATTATTATCATAGTAAATTCATACAAAAAGCAATAAATAAATAAATAACACCCCCGTACAGGGTACGGGTCATCTGCTAGTTATAGACTATAGAGAGAGGATTTAAACTCTTAACCTAATGACACTTTAATAATTTTCCCAAACATCATGATAACTTATGATATGTGCTATGGGTAGGGTCGAATTTTGAATTATACTCACAAACTTTTGTTAAACTGTTAAGTCTGTAAGGTCACTGGTCAAATGTTACGAATTCAACTCTCGTATACAATACTCTTTATAATTTAAAGAAGTGTGACCTATAAGAATATAAACTTTTCGGGTTCGATATGGGCTTGACAAAAAAATTAAGCTAATTAATGAGCTTTTTTTGTCCATAGAAAATCCACCACTAGAAAGGATCTCACGACCTAATCAACTGGTTTTAATTAATCTAATTAATGGCCATGACCTCTTGTGCAACCTTTTATCGACCAAAAGATAAGCCATATTGGCATTTGAAAAGGAAGTCCATTCCATGCATGCCGTCCTCAGCAAACCCTCGATTAATTCTTACGCAACCATTTTGAGCCTTTTGATTAATTAAGATATTGGAACTTGGACGTCTATTGAAATTTTCAACAACGATGTTTAGGTACTTTGAAATTGGAGCAAAACGTGTTTTCCGATTGGTCCCGTTTGCCCCACCTTCCGTGATAAATGTCTAACCTTTCTCACCAATGTTACATTTAATTCCTTGTTTTGTAGCTAATCAATGGAGGAGTCAAGGACCACCGGGCCAATAACTTGAATATAGTTTGGTTATAAAGTTTAGAACTTGTGTGAAATTAACCTTAAACTTATGTCCATTATGTTGCTTATCATGACTCATATCTGATAATCTTGTTAGATACGGAGTAATAAACTCATCCGTAAAAGTTAAAGTCATAATACCGATCAAGTATAGAACCTTGATAAATCATAAACTTTATATCTTTTGTGGTTATTTGGTTTTAGGTTGAAATTTCACCGAGCTTGCACATATACACTCGTACAACTATGTTCTCAGCTTATATATATATATCTCCCGTTTTACGGATTTTACTATCACACTCTTCAATAAACTCGATGTACGATAAGCTTGATTGTTATGCTAAGCAAATTACATAATAGAAACAATTAATTGAGGGATGGTCCACATTTCTGCAATACATTGTATAAGACTTGTCTAGTTTGATACTTACAAAAATAAGGCATTGTTAGTACACAAAATATGTCGTGTACAAGTTTCGACTCCTTCTTCAATGATC